>JAYJMH010072920.1:0-10946 GCA_036873815.1 Phacellophora camtschatica | reverse complement strand
TACCTTAGATTTATCATGTAGCATTATTTTATAACATATATATTGTAATTAAACTATTTGAATAACATGAAATTGAATTGAAATTGAAAAATTGAATTGATAGTCACCGTTATTAACGTAAGGTTGATTAGTATATCAAGCAATAGAATCAACTGACAATTAATACGATATGCGATAACTTGATGCAGGAAATTTGTTTGTAACAGACACGGAAAATAAGGTTAAATTTATTCAAAGGAATTGAATTCCTATGATGCCATCGACTAATAATGGCGACAATTTTAGTAAGTTATATACAATGCAATTCTTACTTTATTTTCCTCGGAGAAATACAATTTTCCTCATTGAAATTGTCATTTTTCGCGAATTACAGGTTAAGTCATTTAAATTTTGTTTTTACATTTTCAGTCATTGACTTATCCAGTAGCACAGGGTAGACAAAACGGTTTGTTGTAAATAGACATGTAATAGGGATATCTTTTTTTTAATTTTTGTTACAAGTTACACGTTGTTTCTGTTACACGTTGTTTATGTTACACGTTACGTGTGGTAACGGCCCTGTTGCATCGTGTAACATGATTGTCAAACCTGCAAAAAGGCTGCTGAAACTCGTTTCACAACACTGGTATCCAATTTCTTCAAGAAAACACGTGAAAATAACGACAAGTGCAGTTAGACTTATTACACGAGTCCCTTAGTTCCCTGCGTTCTTTAACAGATTTGACTTCACTCCAGTCAATAGGGACTCATAAACAAACATATACGAAACGTGGACTGAAAAGTTCTGCATCGATTCGTTCTGACGTCAATCTATCAAAGAGCACAGGGAAATAAGGGCTCATTTAATAAGTCTAAAATGCTGTGTCGTGACCATATAGTCGTGACATAAGTTTCAAGATTGGTGCTAAGCTGGCTACACAGTCCCTCTATTTTCGCTGTTGTTGTTGTTGTTGTTGTTGTTGTTGTTGTTGATAGTCAGCAGTTCGTAGCTAGTCTAATTGGGTGCTACACGTTGAAATAATTTAGTATTTTATTGCGACCGGTGCCTGAGTGAAAGACTATCAAATATTTTGCCGAAACTATCCTTGCAACTCCATTAAGTTTCGTATATATTTCATCGTGTAATAAGGCCATAAATCAGTTTTTATTTTGCAATGCAATTACTTAGTATATCATTTATATTTTCATGCAGATAGGAAATTGTTTCGTTTTGGACGCAACATCAGCAGAGGAAGCTTGCAGTGATACGAGACTCATCGTAGCAGTTAATGAAGCTGGTAAAATTTGCGGCCTGCAAAAATTTGGTCGTGGTGGACTGAATCCTGAATTAACATTTGAAATGATAGAGGTAATTTTACATGGAATATCCTGGTTTGAACAATGAGTAAGATAGTGCTAAATCTCTTTCAGCGTTTTTACTTTTTTTTGTTTTTCGTTACAAAAAAGGATGGGCATGTACCAGTTTGTTTTGATTTCACTGTATTATCAAGGTACAAATGCAGCCTTACAGCCTGACCTGATTTTCGTTAATCGTAATTCATCATTGTTTTCATCAAAACATTTTCTAAATTTGTAAACGTGACAATAATTTATAACGTTTTTCATATTAATTGCTTCCATTTCTATGTGCATATTGTATTTAGTTATATAACAATTTGTGTAAGTTGGCTTAAATTAGCTTTATTGCTGTGAAATTTAAAATTTGAGATCATTGGCGATAAATTTTCTAAAACTATCGGCAATAAATTGTGAGTTATGAGAATCAGGCCTAATGTTCATCTAACGGATTAAATAAGAATTTTGATCTTATGGTGAATTGTTCTAAAATACATATTTAAAATGATTATATTTTTAGGTGGCTAAAGAAGCAGGCAAAACGCTGAACCATAATTTGACTACTTTGTTGGATAAAAAAAACACTGATGCAATTCAATAGCACTAGCGATGTTGCGGCACCTGGTTAAATGTCTTGAATGATATGCTATGTTTTCCAGGTTTGTGACTTGTGGTGTCCAAACTCAGGAACAGAAGATCATTGACTCAAACAAAGCTTTTTGTTATGCAAGAAACAATAACGGTTTTTGCCACCTATGAAACGATCTCACTGAAACTTCATACGAAATAAACAATTTTTGAGAATGAGAATGCAAAGCAGAATTTAAACTTACGATAGAGTTATCGTGGTATGAACAAATGGACCAATAAATATAGACATAGGAAATAAATGTTTAACTTGTAACTTGCAAGGACGAGAGAAAATTTATAAAAATTTGTAGTCTAGGATGAGAATAAAGTTTGAAGATCAAATCTGTGACAGCTTGGTAATTTTTGGTGCCAAATGTTTAAAAGTATATATTTTTTATTTTAAAATCAATAGACGAGCTCAGAATGACCAGCCGCCACATGGATTCACTGAGAATAATCGTTGAAGAAGTACATACCTTATCATGGGAAATTAAGTTTAGGCTAAATTAACTGGAAGAAATTAGCAATTAAAGCTTAACGTTATTTGAAGGAATATAACAAACAATATAATTGAATGTAACGCGTGTCCCAGAAAAAAAGGCTACACGTTTTCAGAGCTATTGTGGAGGAGATTTACTTTTAATAATTCTGTTTCTGATTGATTTAATAAAAGAGGCTTCAACTTAAAGTTGGATACCTTGGTTGGAAAAATTGACCGAATAATCACCGAGTTATGCCTAATAATAATCAAAATTAAGGTTTTCTTCGAAGCCAAAGGCTGATCTTTCCAACGTATTACTGAAATTTGTTCTTTATGGAAAAGGGGGCCTTAAAATTTACATTTGAACAGTATTGATTAATGAATGACAACAAACAACAACACGTTAAAATTTAATTGCTGGTTAAAGGAAATGATACAAGGGAAATGGGAAAAAAGCTTATGTCTGTCTGATTTGACAAAAGAGGGCACCTTATTATAACTTATGACTCCAAACAAGTCACTTTCCTTTGTAGTGGTTGGTTTAAAATGCGACACAAGGATGTTCACCATATATAAATTCAGCTCGATGTTCACAGAATAAATTCAGTTGTTTATTTATATTGGTGACATGATTTTGACGTTCATGGCCATTACCAAAACCTCAGGTTTTGCAGAAATACAAAATTTATACTTTCATTTAGTGCAACCCAGCGATCCTTGAGTCAATTTTGCGTAGCAAGGTATCAAACTTTAAGTTATAGCCTCTTCCACAATATCCAGGTAGAAACAATACTAACAAAACTTTAGCTCCTCCAAAGCAGCTTTTCAAATGCGTAGTCTTTTATTGGGACACAACATAATCAATTTTTTAATTGGTATTTTCTGTCATCATGAATGTAAATTAGCACTTCACATCAAGGATATTTTCAATTTTGTCACGATTATTAAGTTTGAGGTTTTTCTACGGCACTTATCATGATATTAATATTGTTTAAGGTAAAGATGTAGTAATTTGTACGTAATGTAAGCAAAATGGAATGTGCGAAATCTGAAAAATTGTTTTTGTAGTAGAGAGTGAGCAAGAATTGACATGGCGTTGTCTATAAAATCTTGTATAAAGTCGGTCATTTAGAAACAACAGAACCTGGATGTATTTTTGATGAGCCACTTTGCAACTCAGTAGTTCAAGATGAAAATTCTCCTTCCTTAGAATCTAGTTGAACGTAATCCACCTTTTCTAGTCAAGCCCGCCATCATTGAAATTTATTAAATCTTTTAAGTAATAATTTTTTAATTCTAAAATTTAGTCTCTGCGGACAAAGTTTAATCTAGAAACCAATTTTTGCTTTTCTGCGTATATATTTGTCAAAATTATACCAACGTAAAGATTTGAATTTTATCATAGCTTCTATGGTAGAAATTACTTTGGGAGTTTTTTTTGCGGTAAAATATCTTACAAATTTCAGATATTCGTAATGCTAGAGCTCTGGAAAAAGGTATAGAAACGCAAAAACCGTTTCCTAAAATAAACGTTGTTTATACAATCACAATGCTATTTCCCAAAAAATGAATTAATTTCAATAATGACGTTCATGAACTGGAAAAGTGTATCACGTAGAAGAGTGTTGACAAGAGTTGTTGCAGGTCGTCCCCGGTTGATTATACCATGCCTGGCTGCCAAAGTACAATTTTATGTGACGGAGCTGATTTGTCACGTAGTACATGTCCAGCTAACTTAAAATCACGTAGTTCAAAAAATGAATAAATTTCAATAATGACGTGCATGAACTGGAAAAAGTGCATCGAAAACCGCTGATTACTCAAATCGCTAAAAATCTGCTATGTCTTAAAAAATGAATAAATTTCAATAATGACGTGCATGAACTGGAAAAAGTGCATCGAAAACCGCTGATTACTTAAATCGCTAAAAATCTGCGGTCTTAAAAAATGAATAAATTTCAATAATGACGTGCATGAACTGGAAAAAGTGCATCGAAAACCGCTGATTACCTATTTACTTCTTACTTCCGGTCGAGACTGTTGTCACGAGATTCACACTGCCCGCCCCAAACATTGCGGTTCTCCATGCACTTTTTCAGATGTCCAACTAAATTCATTCGGCGTTCTCTTATTAAGTGCGAGACTGGCTTGAGCTTTCCATATAGATCCTTGTTTGTTACCTTCTCCTCTCGTGATATGTTCTTGACTTTCCTCAGCATACGTGTGTATGATCCATCAAGTGCTTTCTCCTCTGCTGTAGTGAGAGACCACGTCTGACTTCCATAGAATAAACTGGTCTCAGTGGTTGCTCTGAACAGTAATATTTTCAGTTTCTCATTCAATCCACACTTCCCAATTTTGTCCATCTTGTTCAAGGATTTCTATGCCAGTGCTTTTCAAGTTGCAATGTCTCTCTCTCTTTGCTACACCAAGGTCCAAGATATTTGAAATCTCGTTCTCCTGATTCTGTGAGCGCCTGCCCAATCTCTACATCTTCGATGCTTTTCAGTGGTATCACATCAGCATTTATATACCTTGCCTGAGTCATCTCTGTGTTGAGACTAAGCCTTACTTCTTTGCATGCCTTTTCAACATTCTCCATCAATTGTTGTGAAAAAGTGCACCGAAACCCGCTGATTACTTAAATCGCTAAAAATCTGCTATTTCCCAAAAAATGAATAAATATCAATAATGACGTTTATGAACTGGAAAAAGTGCATCCAAAGAAGCTATTTACTTCTACCGTTAAAAATCTGGTGATACAACTCTATTGAAAATTAATACAAGAGCTTTACTCATCTGTGATAATATTTTTTGTACTTCGTCGCTATATCGTCAATTACATATGCTAAGTTTGCTCAATGACAAGCTGATGACACTAACATCAAACTTGATGCTTATTTGTGGCCATTGTTGTTTCATATCTTAAACATAACATATACTGTTATAACACAGCTGTAATAATTGCATATCAACACCAACAAGCTGTAATAACTTCTTGTAAGGTATAAATTGTGAAGAGGCTGTCCATTGGCAGTTCTGGAGGATAGAATTTGTGTCCTGAAAGTTATGGCAGTATTTGTTTTGCTTCCGTTTGTTATTGCAGGTGAGATTTTGAAATTTCTAAAATTATTCTTTTATTTTTGTTTAAATCCAATTTTAATTGGAGTTCAATCTTGCTGGCTTGAAGCTTGCTGGCTTGAAGCTTGCTGGCTTGAAGCTTGCTGGCTTGAAGCTTGCTTTAAATTCCAAGATCATTTTATCATTTCACAAAAGTTGGTCAATACATTAAGCCCCTTCGTTAAAATCTGGATATTCGGCTTTATTCTCGTTTTTTGTTAAATAATTCTATTGTTCTTCTATATTGAATCTTATACGACTCAGGAAAAGCTGGGCTTCTGGGCCGCCAAACCAAACAACGTTAAAATACTTAACAATATTAAAAACTAAACAAATGGTAAGATACAACATATATAATCTCCTAACATTACAATTTTTAATACGGTAAACCCCGATTTTTCAAAACGTCAAGAGGCTGAAAAAGTTTTATATGAAATATTTTATATGAATTTGTTATCCAAGGAACCAGAAAACAAGTTCGAAGAATCAAAGGTTCTAAAAATTCTGAGTTCGAATAATCACGGCTCTACTGTACTTAATTTAATTTTAAAATTTTAAGATGAACTGGCTGTCTTTATGATTACTCGCCAGCAAAAATTAATTGTGTTTTTTTGACTGAGTAGTCTTTCCACATTATCTTGCAGTCATGTTTTAGAGTATTTTTTGTTTTTGATTTGATAAATGTATGCTGCTGGTAAAATAAGCATCGGCAATCAGTGAAAGACGAGAGTTCATTTGTATCAATTTTAAAACTAATTTTAAAGACAACAATGACACTAAAATCTGCACCATGATGTTTTCTAAAATTTACGTTAACTAAGCAAGACAACTGGACAAGGCAACCAGGATTCATTAATTTATTGGGTACCCCCTTCTAAATGGGTAAAAAATGAATTCATAAATCAATTAATAAACATATATTCTATTTCGCCATTTTTATAAGCAAAATTGTATCATAAAGTTAAAGTATATTCATCAAACATTTTGAAGCTTTATTCTTGTTTTCATTTTATTTCATCTAGGTTTCTTAGCAGCCACGTCAAATGCCAATATAGATTATGCTCCTGATTTTGAGAACATTCCAAATTTGGCCTTTACTTGTAAGTATTTCTGAAACAGTTAAAAATGTTGTATTTCTTTATACTTCCTTGAAATTAACGTTGATTCTTACAGACCAGCGAGAATTTGTTTTGAAATTATTTCTGCTTGCTTTAGCGATTTTATTGAGATTGTACAACAGAGTGCTTTAATACTTGGGAAATGATTCAATTTCCTATTGTTGTGCATTTATTAAAATATTTCCATTTCGTCTTTTTCTTGACATCCAAGGAAAGCAAAATGTTAGGCCAAAAGAAAATATGGACTAAATTGTCGTCTATTTTCATCCAGCATCTTTCTTTGCAACTTCGAAAGAATTCAGCGGGTATCGAGTAGGAAGTTCTACAAATGATCACATGTGCGATCGTGTGACTGGCGTTCCAAGTCACCTCACCTTCATAACGAGGTACAATCACTACCGCAAGTATACACATGCGTACGGCATTCCAATTGTGAGCTCAGCATATGTTTCTGATGATGCATTGAAAAGAGCATGTTATGTTGTACGATTTCTGTTGGCAGATTCTTTCGACATCAGGTTTTATCTGTACAAGGTATGTGTTACTTTAAAATGGAAAATGTTTTAAAATTCAAAAATCGTTGGCTATCAATATGAGCATATTGAGTCGCATATTATATATTTTCCACTTTATTCTTATATTACCTGTTAGTTTTTTTATGGATTTGCTTTGAGTCCTGCTCGCTACATCCGTCAAAGAAGCGAGCCAACGAGAAAGCGAGCGTGACTTGTTGGCTTGCTTTGCTCGTTGTTTTAACATATGTAGCGTACGTGAATGTACGTGTGATATCATGTTATTGCTAGAAGAAAATTAAATATTAAGCATTGTCATGCATGTGTTGTCAGGTCTCTTGTTTACAAAATCTGTTTTGTAGTTGGTTCTATGTATCTTCTTCGTTGTGATTTTTTCAGAATTACGGCAGGGCAGGGGTAATAGGATCACGTGAAGGAGTGAGAAGCATACCAGAACATAGCTATTTGCCAGCATGGTGGGATCAACGAGCAAGAGGTCTTGGAGGTGTTTTGGGTAATGCAATTTCAACTGGAGCAGAAGAAAATCTTCTGTGTTGGTCTAATGACAGGTAAAAATTGAAATACTGCTTCATCATGACAGATAAGACAGGAAATATTGCTTCATCATTTAGATTTCAGATGCCCAGTCTCATATAAACGCCTCAAAATTGTTAAATATATAATACTGTAACCAACAGGAGATTTGTACATGGAAAATTTTAGAAAGGAAAAAATAGACAGTTTTAAGGTTATTTTGGGTATACATTTCTATTTGTGTAGCACTAGATTCAGTTATGGTGTAAAACATCAAAACGTTTGTGATGTAAAAAACGAGTTTTCGAATACAGTTTATATCCGCTCTCTTAACTGTCTGTTATCTTGAACATTCGCTACTTCGAACAAATTTTCCTCCTCGCTAGGCTTTCTTATGAAATTCTGCCTCTCAATTCGAAAATTCTCCATCTAGAACAGATTTTAGTTTCCAGTAAGAGTTCGAGATATCAGATGTCAACTGTATTCGGAATTGTTACATATATCCATTTTAGGTACAGAAATGAAGACATATTTCTGCACGAATTTTCTCATGGTATTCAAGAAGTTGCTATAACAGCCGGTGCCATCCGAGGATTCAACACACGTCTTCAATCAGCATATAACTATGCAAGATCGCGTGGGCTTTGGGTGAATACATATGCCATGAGCACTTGGAAGGAATACTTTGCCGAGGGCGTGCAAAGTTACTTTGGAGTGAATGCTTATGCAAACCCTGCTAACGGAGTTCATAACCACGTGAATACGAGGGCGAAACTGAGATCGTATGATCCGGTATTGTTTGGCCTAGTGAAGGAGGTTTTCCCGTGTGAAAATATTTTCAAGAAGAGATGTGACAAGTCAGGTGAGAAACATTTATGTACAACAAGTATCTTATACGAAAAATGTATTTAAAGATAGTTTTCTTTCTTAAATATACAATTCCTTTTCAAAGAAAACGTTGTACAATGTTGCACCATTTTTAAATGTTTCAGGTTTTAAAAAGGTGTGAAGTCAATGGATTAGCTCTTTATATTTTCTCTCTGGTGTTGGGGTATATGACCCCCAAGTATAAGAAGATGTGCCGTCATAAACAGACGTAACTTCAATGTAGATGTCGTGCTAAATCCAGCTTGATAATGATTTAAGCTCCCAAAATATTCTATTTTATGTCCGTACTGTATTTCAGCATTTGAAAATTAGAAAAAACTGTTGACGACAATATGGAAAGTCAGTAACAACCTAATGCAAGATCATACTAGGGATCCTACTCCACCACTGCAAGAGTCTAATTATGCTATTTGTAATCAACCCATTGTTGGGCAGATCAGGGCAAGAACGGACAAATATAAGTCATGTTCTTTCTGGACTGTTTATATGAATGGAATAAACTCGATGGAGATAAGATAATTTCCTTCCGTTGATATATCTAAAAATAATTTGCTTTCATTTATTAGACCCTTTTCTAACTCTGTGTTTGGTGTTTATGGCCCAGAAGTGCTTTCCTGATTAACTCAACTTACAGTTTTTGAGAGTGAATTTTTCCTTTGTTGACATGATTTTGTTCATTGAATGCCCCCCTGATCTTGTGCCTATTTTATGCCTCCGTTTTTAAGGTTATCTTATGCCTGTACTTTATAGGAATTTTTTCTAACATCTTAAATAGTTTTTATGTAATTGTTTTTTTTATTTATTTCAGTTGGCTACATACCATTGAAGATGGATTGTGACGGAAAGGGTGGTGGTCGTACCCAGCCTCCTTTGACATCGGCTCCAACACAGCCACCAGTTGCAACAAACGCAACATCCCAGCCACCAGTTGTCACGACTTCTGTTACGTCAGCTCCAACACAGCCACCTGTTGTAACAAACGCAACAAGTCAGCCACCAAACGTTACGAAATCTGTGACGTCAGCTTCAACACAGCCACCAGTTGTCACGTCACGACTACCAATTACCACCACTTCTACAGTCATGCCACCTATTATTACGACTACCCCTCCAAGTAGTATATTTTTTCTTATTTGGTTACGTATCTCTGCATCATTAAAACGATTGAAAAATCATGAAAAAGCGACTTTGTCAGAAATTATTTCAGAAACTATTGTTATTTTTGTTACGTGAAAAAAACAATGACATAAACAGCTTTGAGGCATATTTTTCAATCAATTTTTTGTTGCGTTTTATATTTGCATACTATTATTGTGCATAAAAAGTGATAAATTTGTAACAATATAAAATGGTAGGAAGGAACAAAAAATTGTTTTGAGGATGATTCGTAACTATCTTATTAAAAATCCGGTTGCTTTATGAAAGTACCACTAGAATATTTAAAATTGTGACAAAAAATGTTACCGTTTCTTCATACAACTGCGCAAAAATATGCAAGCTTGGTAAACAAAATCAATTTTTCATCATCTCATTTTACTCATATGTAAATTCTATAATAAATTATATAGCTGAATGTATGTTAACCCCGTGGCAAAACGTATTTGGAAAAGTTGACAAAGTTATTTCCATTTTATATAAAAATTAACTCTAATGTTGGGGAAGAGTGCAAAGCATCCTTGAAAAGTTGGAAAAACTTTTTACGTTTTTGAAAGATTTCATTACGATTTAACTAAATACTTAATCCTTTCGCGATTAGCAAGAATTCCATTTAAATGTCAAGGTTCTTATTATCGTGTTCTATCTCGTTTATGGTGTTGCTGTATCAATATAGTCAAAAAGCACATATATTTTATGGTAAAGTCTAGATGTAATTTTCAGCTGTGCCACAGGGCCTCTTTCAAAGAACTGAAATTTGGGTGACAAACTTTAAGAAGGGATACATTTTTGGGTGTTATTTAAACTTTAAATCCTTTGCGTTTGAACAAAAACACGGATGTTTAAAAAATGACAATGGGACACTTTCCTTCAGTCCAGCCATGTTTTTGCTTAAATTTTATTTTATAAATTAAAATGTTTTTAATAAAATTATCGAGGTGTTTATTTATGGCAGGTTGCGTTGACAAGAACCGGTATTGTGCCAGTTGGGCTGCGATTGGAGAATGTTCCAGAAACCCAGGTTATATGAATGTAAGTAATTTATCTTAGTTTTTTGCGAAAATAAAACAACGGCGAGGCATCTTTAAGGACAAATCGATTAAGGACAAGTCGTACGGTGATCGATTAAGAGCATTAGACCTACCATCACTCGAGTACAGAAGAAAACGCGGA
>JAYJMH010072909.1:0-10947 GCA_036873815.1 Phacellophora camtschatica | reverse complement strand
GCCATAAAAGCAAGCCGGAAATTAGATAATTTGGTACTTGTTAGAATTTTGGGCAGGCTTACATGCTGTTTTAAGCCGTAGTCTATATGGACCCTTAATCTTACTCGACAAAACAACTATCGACGTGTTAGCTTTCAGAGCCTCGTTAACATACTCATATACCGCTCCTCTTCCATTTGCACGTGCAAGCCTTTACCCATGCACGCTTTCCTTGCGTTCCAACAATACATTTCACAAACTAAAGGCTCTTTTTAGTTTTCTCTCTTATGATGCCAAATAAATTAATGAATAAACTTTCACAAATTGTAAATTTTTGGTCATTTCGCGGAATAAACTTTCACGGATGTGCATAAAAAACGCAAAAACAGCCAATGTTTCTTCCCGCGAAAGTTTCTTCCCTGAAAGTAAAGCATATGCACACCATTTATAGTGTGTTATAATAAACAAAATAAATTGGAAATTAAGTGCGGTTAATATTCTATCAAAGCATAAGCTAGGAAATCAAGTTACTCGTTGCAAACGAAAATACAATCATAAAACCAACTTTTTCTACCTCAAATTGACTGCAGCACAAAATTACATGCAGCACAAAATTGCACTTAAATGTCAAACCAAGAAATCCACAGGAATCAACAAAAAATTATTGAGTTGTTATTTAAATCTGAGCAACAACCGCTAAACTGTATCTGCCCTCGAGGAAATACATGGCATATGAAAACGTATATGTATGCGTCACGTTATGAATTCCCAGTTTTTTCATGCGCAATGAAATACTTCAAATACGTAAATGGTTCAAATACTGACCACAGCGTAACTACTTCATTGGAATATGTTTTCATGGGCACTGACTTTGCCCTTGCTAGTCCTGCAAAAATATGAAGACAAACAAAAATATAATTTATAATATCACGTGCAACGCCATTTAGTTTGCCACTATGTTGTATTCATGATCACGTGATAAAAATCCTGTGACTTGATTAGCTAATCTTAAATCCCAACAGGCGTTTGCAGAGCTGTTGTGAGGAAGTAAGTTTTTGATATTGTTGCTTCTACATGAGTGTTATAGACGATACTTTGTAGTACAAATTTTCATTCTTTGTAGTACAATTACATTCTCGAAACTTTGTGCGTATTTTAATAAAAGCATTTATAGTACAGAGTCGTCTATTTAATTTATTCTAAATAGTGCTGCTCCTTTGGAAAATTTAACTTAATAATCACCGAGTTACTAAAGAACGTTAAACAACAAATTTTGTGTCTCTGCAAAACCAAAGGTTTTGATACTGACCACATAAACGACCAAATTACGTGATCATTACAGATCAATTCCTGAGTTGATTTCGTAAACTTTGAGCTTAACTTACATAAGGTGAACAGTGATGCATGAATACGTCATATTTTGAACCATCCATCACAAAAGATAATGGATTTACTCAGTAATTAACATATTCAAAATAACTGCTTTGGAGTCATGACATATAAGTATTCATAGGATTTCTTCCTTGACCAAGTCATATCTTTCATTCGCTTTTTCCTCAGTACCATTGCCTTCAACCAGCAATTTAATGTAATGTTCCGCTGTATGTTTCCATTCATTGATCAAAATGTTCTTAAATGTAATCTTTAGGGCTACTTTGCCACAAACTACCAATTTTCATCGGTAATTTCCACCCCCTCCCCCAAGGAGCACCTTCCAAGTTGTGACGAAACCTTCAAATTTTCATAACTCAGCGATTATTCAGTCGATCTTGCCAACTGAGGCATGAAATTTAAAGTTGAAGTCTATTTTATTAAATACAATAAGAAACAGAAATATCAAAGCTGAAACTCTTCCATAATAGCTTTGCAAACGTGTAGCATTCTTTTAAAGACACGCGGTAGCCTCATAAAAACAATGCTAAAATATGCTGTCAATATAAAGGTTAATAGCAGTAACTGTTGCCAGCGTTTTCAAAAATATCCGCTTTGGTAACCCAAAAATCTACAAGAAACTTCCGGGGAACCAAAAAAGAGTAATTCCCTCTTTGACCGCTCACCTAAAATCGAAGGATTGGTGGATTAAAATGATTTAAACTTTGTTTCATAGCTAATTCATTATCCGAACCTAATTCTATATGAGCTGTTGAAGAGGGAAACTCTTTTTTCGGTAACCAGGTATTCATTTTCAAGAAGATGACTTCACACTAGAAACAATAGATTTTCAAATAGCTTCATTTTAATAAGCGTATTCGAAAAACTCCATTGTCATACACAGGGCCTTTTTAAGGGACTCTGAGTGGAGGGGGAAGCTATTGTTCTGATGAAAAAGGGACAATGGCCTATTGTCGCAAACAAAGGAATGTAACTGGGGCTGGGGGGAATTTGCCCCCCTAGTTATTATGTTAAAAGAGGTCTACTTTTACCGCATTTACGTGAACGCAAAACGAAAGACAAAGCAAAATTGATCCGGTTTTTATTTGAAAACGGAGCAGTTCGAAAGGAGTCTCAAGAATATGTACGAGAATATCGAATAAGTGCAAAAGACAAACAAAATGTAATCAGAAAATCCATAAATGATTTTTTTTAATTAGAAAAACTTACCAAAATCTGCCAATTTGAGTTCGCCTTTAATATTGATTAAAAGATTTTGTGGCTTGAGATCCCTTGAAAAAAAAATTAAGCCATTAAATATTTAACTTATTAAAGGAGCATATGGTCCATTAAAAACAACGTAAACGTCGTATTTTTAGATGTAACTAATCAGCAGATAAAGGAAGGCCGATAAAAGAAGGAATGTATTGACTTGTTAATTCATTCATTGATTGGTTGATTGAAGCACATGCTTCTTGATTGGTTGTTTGTCAATATATTGATTGGTTGGTTGATTGAAGCACGTGCTATTGCTAACCTTGTAAGATACGAGTTGTTAAGAGGCCAAAACTGACTTTTAAATACAGTACGACCTCACATTTAAGAAACTGACTTTTTAGATTGAGTCCTATTGTTTACAAATCTTTCTATTCTTTTCTTTTTTCGGTTCTCATAAAAATGTACAAGGACAAACTACAGTTATGATGCCATAGGGAGTACAATGGTAAACAAAAACTGATAAGAGATCGTCATGGCATATATCAAACGGATTACATTATTAAAACGAAGAAACATATGCAAAAGTTAGGCACAAGATAAGGGAAAATTGAAAATTGAAGAAAATGAGCTTAGAAATTTCTTGTCACAGTTTCTTAAATGCGGAGCCTTGCTGCAGCACAAAAATATTCAAAGAAATGTACTATGTGTAATTATTCTCGCAATGGCCGCTGTATAAAATTAAAGTCATATTCAAAAATAAAGCTAATTTAAGCAGTATAACATTCTGTGTGTAGGATATGTGGTATGTGTGTGGGGTATGCATTTTAGGTACGTATGTAGGAGAGGGTATTTATAGTATATATGTATTTATGTTTGGCTTGAATATAGGGTATATATGCATGTCAGTGTATGTTAGTGGCGTCGGAGAGAGTGGCGTCGGAGAGAGTAGGGGTGAGAGTAAAATAGTGAGATTGGTAGAGAGATCGTCGCAAATTCATCTCCGAGTGTGGGGAGAGAGCATTGTCTCTGGAAAATTTTACACACAGATTCAAAATCAAAGGCAGTCTTTCATTGCTGAACAATCTCCAAGTTTTGTCTGCACTAAAGGTAAACAACATAGTATCATAAAAACAATGTAAATATTCAGGGCAGCGCGCGTAGAAGCTTGCGCAGCAAAACAACTACTCGCTTTACATTGGACGATTTTTTATATGAGCAACTGTACTGAAATTCATCTAAAAATTAAGGACCCCCTCCAATTTCATGATTATCCAAAATCCTAAGTTGTTTAAAAATTCACCCACGCCCTCCAAATACGAATTAGAGGCCTTTGTAGCCTTCAGAAATTGCACATTTGTCGCGAATGAAAGTCATGCAAGCCCCGTACAGTTAAATGTTTTTATATTCTAAATCTATCAGGGGAAAAAATGAACTATCAGCATAGGAAATTTTGAGGCTCTTTACAGGCTGAGGCCCAAGGCAGATTGCCCTTTTAACACCCCCTTTGGCCCCCATTACCCCTTCCCCCTTTCTGCACCACTATAAAAGGGAGCACACAATCTTTCTTCTGTTTTTAACACAAATTTTCACAAGTTGATTTATTTTGGTGAAAGTGAGTTCCAATACTAATAAAAAATAACAATAGTTTACCTGTGAAGAACCTTTCGCTTGTGACAATAATTCAACCCTCTCAGCAGTTGAAACATGAAAAGCTGCAAAAAATTGCTTGCTGTTAGTTTCATCATAAATTTCCACAAAACCTGTCAACCCTTGCACCCCAGAAAGACCTTATAACCCATTGATAGACATGGTAAAAAAAATGTTCAACAAGGGAGGGAGGGGGGACGCAAAAGAAATTTTCTCTTCTTTTCAGAGACTCAAGTATATGAATTTATACCTTTGATTAAGTTGATTTGCTGGAAAATCAACGATGAAAAATGAAACAAAAACTTCTAGAAACTTATAGACAAAAGCAGTAACAGCAGAGAAAACGTTTTGGATATCCATGTTTTAACCCTTTCACGCCCGGATTTATTTCTGCTAAACAGGCAAATCCTATGCAAGTTTGATTTTGCAGGGGGTAGCACATGCAAACCAACTTAATTTATGTGATAAACTTACGTTGAAATATCTGCAATTAACGTAAAGTTGTACCACGGCGGGACTGGGGGGAATGTCCCCCAAGTTCTCAAAGGTTGGCAAACATTGTCGAAGAAAAATGACATGAAAATAACTGGGTATACCTTTTGCTTACTTTTTGCAACAAACCTCCCCCCCCCCAGATTTGTGAAATTGTTTCCGACGCCATTGATAATATTACTCGTAGATCAAGTGATTGATTAAAGATGATTGATTGCGAAATACAACGCTTTTATAAATATAATTAGAGAATTTTCATAATTTGGAAAAATGCCTGAAGAAAGCAAATATCTCCGAGCAGCGGTCGCGCAATCAGGCACTTTTCGCAGCCTTGTTAATTAAAAATACAAAAAATAAAAAAAGTAAAATCTTGTGGCTTTACTGAAAGCTCTCATTTTGTTGAAATCATGGTTTTGAAATATTATGAAGATGTTGAAAAGTTGAGCAAACAGTAGCCGCAAACTTGATTCTGCCTATTCTATTTTTACTTCCGTCAACGTTTAGGCCGTCACTTTCCCACGGAAATCAGCTGTGTTATTGAAAATGTAAACAAAACAAGCTGAAAAGAAAATAGACGTGAATGCAAATTCTCATTGAGATAAGCAAAAGCAAATCTTGCGAAACAAATGCGTCAAGTCTAAAAATAACAAAGCATCTTGCAACTGAGCAGCACCTTGAAGAGACTTGAAGAGACACAAAAATATGCTTATAACACGAGCTTTAAATCTTTGTTTGGTCGATCAAATCTGTTTTCTAACAGCCGAATTGAATAGCATTAACACCTCGTTGCATTGTTCGACGGAATCCAGACAGTTTTAGGTGGCTTCGAGAAAATGAATTGAACAATCCTGTTTTGTAAATTAAAAAAATTAGATTACATAGATCTCCGCTATCAAGAAATTGCAAGCTACGAAACTGAGGCTCAAAATTTTCATGAGAACAATAGAAGAACAATAGAATGATTTAAAAAACAATTAGGCTAAAGCTTCTTAACAGCGGAGATCTACTGTAATCTAAATGCCTTGGTTTTCATTTGTTCAAAGGAAATCTTTCATATCGCAAGAAACAAAAACGTTGTCTCTTTAATACTCTTATGCGTACTTTGCAATACTCTTATACGTACTTTGCAGTACCAATTTTTGGGAGTATAGTGACTGGCCTAATAAAGCGATTTGTGGACTTACTCTTCGTTAAATCAATAAAAAAATTAAGTAAAATAAAACATATGTCCCTGCGGAAGAACAATTTTCATTCCTCGTTTTCTCCTCCACAGAAGATTTTTCCTTTCGATTTGTGAAACATTCAACATCGATATGAATTCATGACTCGTCAAGATCGTAAATATTGTTCGTTTAGAATTACCTTTACATTCGACAAACTTAAAATTCCGTTGCATTCATCCATGTACGTTTTGAGGTCCTTTTCCTGTAAAAAATAAACAGTCGTTAGATTACCGTATTGTTTCGAATAAACGCCGGGTTTCGAATACACGCCGGGCCGAAAATTTAATTTTGGGAAATAAACACCGGATTCGAAAGTTTTGATTCCAACGGGTCAAAAGTTTTGAATTTTTTTTTTGGGGGGGGAGCCGGATTCAAACAAATTCCGGGATGTACACATAAAACTTTCTTTGATAAATCATAAAACCAATGATTTTCTGTCCAACGTGTGACTACTAAATATTTCAGTCATATTGTTTCGTAGTTAAATTTGCTCTGTTTTGTTTTGATTTTATCCTTGCTGTTGACGTTGAAGTTGACTATTTTGAAATAAACGCCCGATCGAAATAAACGCCATGTAGAAACACTAAAATATGTTTATAGACTAAACCTTTTGTTTTCATTAAAAAATGGAATATTTTTACTATATATGTCAACAGCAAGGTGTTGCATTTTTTACTGTATAAAAAATGCAAGATCTACAAAATTTAGAAATTCTATAATGGCAGAATTTTTGAATACTCAGTAGAAGTAGACACCTGCTCTCTCAAACACACGACATCTGCCCATCATGTCTTCTATCATCATGTATTGTACAATCATGTACTGTATCATGTATATATATATTGTAAATCTTCAATGGAATATATAAAAAACACACGAAAGAAACAAAAAATTCAGAAATTTGTTCCAGATAGTATCCAGATGTCGATATTAGGAAATAGTAAGAAAAACCACCGTAATGAATTAACATAAAATGAATTTTTGGTGTAGATAAGAATTTTGGGAGATTTGGAGTCGAAAGTACGCATTTTAATATCATATCTTACCAGGTATTCGAAAACTAGCATCATCGACTTGGGAGTATGAACAATATCGTGTAAGGTGACTATGTTGGCATGCTTCAGATCTTTTAACAACGAAACTAAAACATGAAAATATATACATTAATATATATAAGTACTGTGGACATTTCAGAATTTAACGCGACCAGGAATTTCGTTCGAATTATAGGATGTTTGAATTAAGGAGATTTGTTTGACCTGAAATTTGCCTAACATGTGCCTGAACATCTGTTCGAAAAATAGATAGTTCGAATTAAGGAGATTCGAATTATGGAAAGTTTACGGTCTATGAATTAGATTAATATGTTCTTTGAGTTTTAAAAGAGCATTCAATGTGTAAAATCATCGATAACAAGCGTTGAGTTAGACTTGCTACACGAGTTCTCGTTTCCCTGCGTTCTCTGATTTGCCGACGTCACTCTGGTCAATCTAGGGTCGCGTAGCAACGTTTTTTGAAAGAGTTCAACGTTCTTTGCAAGAGCGCGGGTTCGGGACAAATACCCAGAGTTAAGCACTGGTAGTCGTTTACATACCCTGAAAGGAAATATTTCTGAATAGGCTGTATATTTCGTGATTAGAAATTCCGACGCCGGGTTTTAAACCATAGCTCTCGCAGCGGGTCTGGCTTCGAGGCACAGCGCCTACCATTTGGTCACTTAACCTCAAATTTAAATAGCCACAGTTGACGGGTTTTTATTTTCATTCACCTGAAGCGACCGTTTGAATGAACGATGAAACAATTGAGCAACTTCAGTAAACAAATACCAGTTATTCCATCATACAGTAAAATACCGCAAATAAGAACCAGTAAATTAAGAACCAAGACACTAAATTTCTTCAAAAAAGACTCACACAAATAAGAACCAAATTGGCACCATTCTAAATTTGTAGTTCTTAATTAGATGGTTCTCCAGTTCCCAATAACAAATTTAAAAAATCAGATAACAGAATAACCCAAACCGTTTCGTTAATTTTGCTAGAAATATTTAAAAATAAATGATTACAATGAATAATAGCATCAAATCTATCCATTGATTTGTTTTAAGCTTATAGTAAATAGGCATTGACTTAAACAATCGATTTTAGATTTAGCCAAGAAAACCACTTCATCAGAATGTAGAGCAAAACTCTGACATTTTCTTATTATTAAGAACCTGCTTAAGAACCAAAAACCCTTAATTTGCAAAAAGAACCCATTAATAAAGAACCGAAAAGAGACCGCCTGAAAAGGTTTGGTTCTTATTTGCGGGTTTTTAATGTATATCATATTTAATTAATCAATTTTACATATTTATGAAAATGGTTAAGTAACCAACGAGAAATTACTAGTACTAAAAATAGTCATCCGCAGAATTACAATTGGTGATCAGTGTAAATCAATAAGGCGGCAAACTTCTAAAAGACTTCTAAGGCCTTTAAAATCAAATATGATGTGGATGTTCCGAACTTTATTTGGTTGTTTTTCTTTCTTTATCTATACTTGGTGTGTAATTTATTTTATTGTTGTTGTTGTTGCTGTTGTTGTTGTTGTAAATCGTAATCTGCTGTCATACCTTGTAAGAGGTAGTGCGTCATATCATAACGATAAAATGAACACAGTGTACAAAGGTTTGCAAAGCACAGCTCATCATGGTTTTGTGCGACACATAAATTTGAATTCCCGTTTACGATGATTCATTTAATTTTTATCAACATTACAAAAACGCATTAAAACTACTAAAATATGCATTGAAACGAGTCATTTGTTATGCCAAATTTTTTAAACGCGCCTCTATTTTAAATGCGTCTTTATTTCCAAGACATTGATTCCAGGCCCAAATTTATATTCGGTCGTTTTTCGAGACACACCCAAGCTCGATAAAACTCGTCTTCAGTTGGGTCATAACAGGGCGGTCGCATGTGGTTTACATCTGAGCTTGATAAAACTCTTCAGATGGGTCGTTGCAGGGCGGTCGCGAGGCCATACGCGAGGCCATACGCGAGGCCATACGCGAGGCCATACGCGAGGCCATACGCGAGGCCAGAGCAACGCAACTCGCAGGTCGAAATTCAAGTTGAACGTCCAATTACATAAAAGACGTCATTTTAGACCTTTTTAATGTTATTTCTGCCACTCAATTTAGAAGTGTTTATTTAGTAATTCTAATTTTTAATGATGTAAATATGTTCATCTTTTATGAATTTTATTTCGTAAATATTAGATGTATGTTAATATTTGTTATATATCATATTTTTAATTTTGTCTTTAGATTTAGTTTTTCAAATTGTAATTTAAGTTGTGGCAAATCAATACATACATACATACACACATACATACATACATACTATTCCCAATATAATGTCAACAATGGGGCCCCATTATTACAAAGGCAAATAGCCAATCAAATGACAAAATTTGTTTCACATGTTAATGACTAATACGAATTGATTGGTTGATTCAAAATGTAAACATATTAACTGATGAATGAAATACGAAAAGTCATAGAAATACAAACCTTCACGAATTGCAGTGCACGGAGCGCCTTCCTCGTGTTCGAGACGAATCTCCTTAAGAGCAACGATGGCGTCTGTAAGCCTTCAATAAAAGCATATATTTAGTCATTTAAGAAATATGACATCTATATACACAATAAAACAATGACAAGAATGATTGTAATGGTCATGATTATTATTCGAAAGTACACGTATGTACACGTAGAAAACACACGTAGAAAGTACACGTAAAAAGTACAACAAGTTTAGTCTACAAGCAGGTAACGTGAATTTGAAAGGACTAAAATATTAATTTGTTTTTTAATTTTTTGTCACGCAAATTAAAATCACGCCGGGGATGCAAGCAAGTCGAGTCATGAGGTGAATAATTTCACAGCAAACAAGGCACGATTTTAACTTGGATGATAATACCTTGTACATAAAATGTCGAATGTGACTAATTTCCGAAATACACAACGGCCGAAGCACTAATCTGTCTAACCAGACCACAGTCAATTCGTAGGGGGTCGTCCGTGTGTGCTCCATATGATGTTCTTGAAGATACAGCTTCAAAAGTTAAATTTAACCTAAAACGATCCAATATTTCATCCAACATTAGCTATGAATGTTGGTTCCAACATCATGTTCAGCAATGTTGGATGAAATTTGCTTGAGGTAAAAACCAAAACAATATTATTTCTATTGTTTTCAAAGGTTGCGTTAATTTTTGGATCGTATTACCACTTCAAATCATATAAAGCGCTTTAAATCACTTCAAATGACTCAATTTCCCCCGCCAAAATAGTATTGTTGTTTTGAAAAACTTTGTGCCAAATAAAATAACAAATGTGGCAGGTTTAATAACGGCTAAAATAGCGATTGAATGGGGTTTCGGCTGCTTTTCAAAGAATTGCGCAATTTTTTCATATGCTTTCATCGAAATGCTTTCTTCATGTGTACAGGTGTGGCTTTGGAGGAGAGCTATAACTCTCGCTCAACTCCAGGCTCCCCTCAAAGGCTAGAGGAAAGCTGTAGATAGCACTCCTAGAAAATCAAATTGCTCTCCTCAAAGTTGCTTCCTAATTGTTTTCAGTGAATCCATTTAAAAACAGCTCCCCTGAACAGTATTACAAGGGGATAAATTCAGTGCTCGCATGCTAAAATTCTCATGGCCATGTCTGTTTCTTTTACGGATCCCTTTGCGACCCGCGATCGTGTGAACAGAGCAAATTTTCGTGTTGGATTGAGTCACCGCCCCCAATATTATATTAATCCGGCGTGTGAATACACTCGTAGTTTTTTAATAATTCACGATACCTGTTGGGGCTTAGGCTGCTTGTAGACTCAACATTTGTTCACCTCACATCAATTTAGCTGAATCGATATTCAAACTGAAGCAATTAAATTTATAAAAGACGTTGTTTGTATATATAGAAAAATAAACAATAGAAAGATTTTTTATCACGTGATGAGAATTTTGGCGG
>JAYJMH010072898.1:0-10948 GCA_036873815.1 Phacellophora camtschatica | reverse complement strand
AATAGTCCCTTAAACTGTAAGAAGTGTCCTTTCTGTTATACCAATGAAAAATCGATAATTTGCTAGTTTTTGCTTTTATCCACAATGTTGTGAATTTGTGTCACATATTTGTACTTTTTGTAATAGTCCATAAAACTGTAAAAAGTGTCCTTTCTGTTATGCCAATGAAAAATCGACGATTTGCTAGTTTTTGCTTTTGTCCACAATGTCGTGAATTTGTGTCATACATTTGTACTTTTTGTAATAGTCCATAAAACTGTAAGAAGTTTCCTTTCTGTTATGCCAATGAAAAATCGACAATTTGCTAGTTTTTGCTTTTGTCCACAATGTCATGAATTTGTGTCCCACATTTGTACTTTTTGTAATAGTCCCTTAAACTGTAAGAAGTGTCCTTTCTGTTATACCAATGAAAAATCGATAATTTGCTAGTTTTTGCTTTTGTCCACAATGTTTTGAATTTGTGTCACATATTTGTACTTTTTGTAATAGTCCATAAAACTGTAAAAAATGTCCTTTCTGTTATGCCAATGAAAAATTGACGATTTGCTAGTTTTTGCTTTTGTCCACAATGTCATGAATTTGTGCCCCACATTTGTACTTTTTGTAATAGTCCCTTAAACTGTAAGAAGTGTCCTTTCTGTTATGCCAATGAAAAATCAACAATTTGCTAGTTTTTGCTTTCGTTCACAACGTTATAAATTTGTCTCAAAGCTTAGCAAAAATGTTTGTCCCATTCTTCATCTAAAATGCTTTTAATTTTGTGTATGTGGTAGTCAATAACCGTATGAAATTTTGCGTTTAACATTTTGAAGATTCTTTTCATAGTTCATAAATGTGTTTCGGTTGATTCCATTTTCTTTTTCGAGTTGTTGTTATCGAAGCTGCTTAATCGATTGTCTTTTAAGACCTCTGCAAGACACTTTGTCATGGCTTCCATCTGCCCCATCATCAAGTGGGTTGTTTTCTCCACACTACCAACTCTCTTCTTTAATTCTCGAACATTTTGGCTCGCTAGGAATTGAGTTTATGATTAATTGTATTTAATAATTATAATTTAATAATTGTTTAATTAAATCAACCTAAAAAATCAACTGGAATCAAACACAAATCCTGTTGTGTGCATTTGTCCCTCTCACACTCAGATATATTTACAAGTAACAGATAAATCGTATCTACTATTTAGAGGATGCCACAAAAAAATAACTTAACTATAAAAATAAACTTCAAACTGTTCAAATTGATAAGAAATTTAAAATATATTGATCCCCTTAAGGCAATTTATGTTTCCTTGTTCGCCAATAATGGACCTTGGGCCTAATGGACCTATTGGACCTAATGGCCTAATGGACCTTCTAGGATTGATACAGTGTATGTAGATAGGTTTTAAGGATATTCTCTGAATGGCACTTTACTGAGTTTATCTTTATATTTAGCAAACTTTAACATAAATTCTATTATCGTATGGTTAGGATGTTGTTTAATAAATTTATTATTGAAGTTTAAATTTAATACTTTCGAATGATTCTTTAGATGTCAATATGGTTTAAATTGTTTGCAATCTGTTAAAATTTAAAAACGTTCTAACAAACATTGAAGTAAAGCAACAACATCATAATTTGCGACAATCACAATATGTTTTGGAATACACACCACCTTACAACAAAGAGAATTCAAACGGTAAACGAATTCAGATCGTAAATTTAAAATCACCTGTATGAATTTCTAGAAGAGTTTTTCCACTAATCAAAATATGTCCCTTTTCTTCCTCTTTTTCTTTCTGTTTCTTGTTTTGTTTGGATATTCTTCTTTTTCTTATCTATGAATATAAACAACATAAAATTTAAAGCATACTTGCAAACTAAGACCAAGAGAAAAAATATATATAGTGTTATGAAGAAGAGAAACATAGATTTAATTTTGTGATATGAATAATAACAATGACTTATTAAATAAACAAAACTACTTATGAGCAATGGCGTAACGGACTGTAGTTACATGTAGGGCCAAACACCAAGCCCATGCATTAAAGTTTTGTTGATTTTGTTAAGAAACAAAGATTGTTTTGCTAACCCGAATATTTTTTAAAAGATGGAGCACGCAACCTTTTACATTAATATTGCTCAATATTGAAGCATTTTGATATTTCAGAAATATAATTAGAATTCAAGAGGCCACGAAAGCTATTCTAGCGACAAATAAATTCAAAATGTTTCGGGGGAGCATCCAGACCCTTACAGTTTTTTTTACTTTCACTTCCCTGTTACGCTAGTGTACAATTATTTCATCTTATCAAAACCCTGTAACAGTGAAGTATATGACAAATTCTCAAAATAGTATCATTTTTGCCACTTTTTATTGTGTGGAGACAAATAAACTGTGGAGAGACAAACGCAAAAATATTCATAGAAGTTGATGAAATAACCAATAAAAATTGCCACATAATTAACCAGATATTTACCGCAAAGTTATTTGGTCAAAAAGTCAAAACAAGTCAAAACATTGTCGATCTTTCCCTTCTCCCTCCAATGTAACATTTATTGTGCTGAAACTAATCGTCCGTTAATTCGAACACTAACGGACATCACAGATTTGTTCGAATTAGAGAATGTTCGAATGGCTTTTGTATGGTATGACGTTAAAGGGGGTGCAAGAAATTGTTCGAATATACAAATTAACGGGTGGTGATTGTATTTGCTTCTCCCCTTTATTTTTGTGATCTTTAGTTTGTTTTGAATTTCCACGTCTTGCATATTAGTTCTGGTTCTACTTGTCTTCCATTCCAGAAAATAGTTTTTTTGGTGCATGTCAATTAAAATACGGAATGGAGAACATAGAACCAATGAAATGAAACATAGAATGGAGAACATAGAACCAATGAAAAAGGCTGTCGCGAGGCACGAGAAAGACAAATAACAAATAAACATTTTTAAAATTATGCACCACAAGTGCAGCAAGAAATCTTTTTGCTTGATATGTACACAATAAAATTAACTTCTTTATGTAAACAAAAACAAGGTATATGTTTACACGTTATAAAATACCGTAGACAAAACAAGAATTGATTTCACCAACCTTATAATACAGCATAAGAATTAATACCAGAGCACTAAACAGCACATATTTCCAAGGGATATACCCAGCAATTTTGTACTCAATGAGGTTTTTGCCTTTATCAACAACGTGACTGTAGAAGGAAATAAAATGTGTCCACCATTTGTAGTATAATGCTGGCAGAATTATCGATAACGATAAACCAAACAAAAAATAAGCAGCTATATTTCGTGTTTTTATGACTGCCATTTTTCAGCTAATCTTTTACTGAAATCTTCTAATTCAAGTGATTTTCCAGTCCATCAGAAATCTTTGGTGCGAAGAATGATTGTTAATCGGTCCACATGTTGTTTAGCAATGCGAGGCTTCCATCTTTTCACAAGATAATATCCAAATCTGCGCAATCTTGGAACATGGAATCAGATCCAAATGCAAAACATACCAGCTGCCACTCTCTACGACTTCACCCCAAAAGCTTCTGAGAAAACTGTTTATCTTTATTTCGATTTCATTTGACAAGATACCTCATATCATACATAAAAATTTAAAAGAAATTATTTATTTAACGTCTCGCATTTCATTTTCTTCAAAATCAAATTCAGTGTAAATTGCAGGTGGCGCTATTTTTCAAAATTAAATAGACGCACAAAATGAGAATACTTCAATTCAAAAACCCGTCGCTTTGTTGAACCTTTTAGCGTGCTCAATGTGCTGAGAAATAAACGTTCTTGTACCGGCTGTACCCGCTATCCGTTAAAAAAGCAAAGTCAGAACGTTGTCAAGGTTGTGTGAGGCGTTGATGTACAAATTGGAGTGCGCAAGTTAGAATCTTGAAACGCGAGCAATCACATCTTGACATTTCCAAGGCAGTCTCTTTAATTGAGAACTTTCCAAAGTGTAGCTACCTTTTTGAACAGTTTCTGGTTTACTTTGTTGTTTTCTTGTCAATTTTTGTCCCAATTTCTCACATTTTCTCAAAGGTCCTCAAAAATACAAAACAAATTTTGCTTGTTAGATTCAAGAAACAGAGACAGAAAAGAAACATACTATTTCCTCATAAAACTGTTATTTACAAGTAGCAAAGGAACAATATTATATCCCACGATGTTTGAATTACAAAAGAAAATTAACCAACAGTGTTTTTGTTCCTCGACTATCCAATCAAATCGTTCGTATTTGGTTTTTAACCAATCAGCGTTTTCTATTCACACATTACTATACAACTTTGAACAATCTACATGTTACTCTTCTGTCTCCCGTTTAGGACACTGTCCCAAAATAATCAACGGAGCGGAGTGTCAAATTAGCATCATCATGCTTTATCACTCTTGAAAGATGTGAAGTCTGATCAAATAAATGCATGCATATGAGACAAAAAAGTTAGCGATGAAATGAACCATAAAAAGAGCAATAAGGCACAGAAGAATCCAGATTACACGGTCCGTGTTCAGTAAATTACACACATCCATTTAACATAAAAAAAAAAAACGCTGGGGATAAGGACCCTTGAACAAAATTTTGGGAATAAAGTCCCTTTTCACAAATCACAAAATCATTTCATATGAAACAGGAAATTTTGGAAATGAAGTCGATTAAACTAAGAAATTAACTTCCATAAACATCTTTTCGACAATATACACACTGCTGTGATCAACGCATTCTCACAAGACAATCATTTTAGATGAAATGAAAACAAAACCTGAATAGCTGTGCTCTATCTATCTATCTATCTATCTTTCTATCACGCGCGTTGCTGACAAATATAAATTTTCAGCTTTTTGTTTGCATGAAGGTCTTCCAAGTTTCAATGATACCGGGTGGGCAAAAAACATTGCTCTGTTTTCTGGGCTATTCTGCAAATTCTGTTCGTTCTAATAAGCTAATCCAAAACAATTCTACAAAACAAAACAAACTAATTCTACACTTTAATCTTTCGGGCATCTTTCTGCGTTATTTTTAAGGCCTGGTAACGAGCAGAAATTGCAGAATATCAAAGCAAACGGCGGGAACGTTTTTGGTCTACTCGGCCCGGTGCTGTTTAAAATTTTTTACAAAACATACAACCTCATCTAACGAAATAAAAAAATCACGTTACAAATAATCCATTAACGCCAAAATTTGCAAAAAGGCGTTGCTTTGAATAAGATTATTATTTTCTCCGTCCAAAAGATGAAAATTTCATGCAGAACTGACAAAAGTTAATCAAGAGTTAACCAAAACGATAGCCGCTTTCGACAGCTTGCCGTGCTTTAATTTCAAGTAACCAAGATCAAAGCTAAAATGGTTTTTTCATGTCAGTACAGTATGAAATAATAATAATTTCTTGGATGGACAGTTTTTGACCTAATTCAAAACAAGACCAAAACAAGCATTAATAATCCTTCACCAAATTGTTAGAGAATCATTTCAAGCCAACACCTTAACCTGAAAATGCATATGTAAATATTGAAAGTTAAAACGATAAAAATTTGTGAAGAACCCTAAGCCGGCCACAAGCACCCATATTATGACCAGCATAAGGATATAATGATGCCATATAAGGATGACGATGCCATTTAAGGATGACGATGCCATTTAAGGATAATATATTTTGTGTCGAAGTTTGATGCAAATATGACTCAAATTGATATTCTAGAACTTTAAACATTTTTAGCAATTCTTCAAATGGTTTGAAAGACGAAAATTTAATTCAAGGTTTTGCAAAACTGTAATATTTGAGACTTTAGCAAAATAACTTTTGCTTTTTCTGAGCGTTGAATTAAAAAATGTGAATAAGTTTTAATTTCTTGATTCCAATGATTGCATACTGATATCATTTTGTCAACATACAAGACCACGTGTTTCTTTCTTAAATTACCCTGTACCCTACCTTGACAAATTCTTTTTTGTGTCACAAGATATTTTATCAATGGCACCTTGGTTAAAATTTATCAAATTCAGTTTTGTATTACCAAATAGCATCTTCTTAGCAGTTTTCGGCATTTGTCCCACAAAAATTTCAAGCATCTTCTTGTCATGATTTTACAGATAAAAACCGATAAACATTGCCACGTTTTTATCACCCCTTAAAATGAGGAATGTTCATGAAAGGACTAAGGCCTCTGGCCATATACATTTGTTGTACATGAGGTGGAAGTTTCAAAAATTCAGGCGATGGGCCTCTTGCGTAAGCAGCCGGAAGATGTCCATACATATGACCCCTCTGCGAAGCACTATACGCCGCTCGACTCAATGCCGATGCTGAAGGGGTGCCAGGTTGTCCGTTTAAGCATTGCCCTTTAGAACGTTCACTTGCTTCTGACGATGACGTAAGGCTTTCAACTGAAAACGATTTTTTAGATTGTTGTTGTTGTTGCTCGAGTAATCTTGCTTGTTGTTGTTGTTCCAAAAGCCGTGATTGTTGGTGTTCAATAATCGCTCTCTCCATTAACGCGGAAGGATAGGCCTTAGTCCCTGTTGACGGCGAAGCGAACTCACGGCCATGCGGATGTTGGAACAAAGACTGCGTTGGCGGGCTTTTACCCACAGGGCTTTCGTTCAAACCTCTAAAACCTTGTTGAAATGAGTGTCCGTGCACGTTTGGTCGTACCGCGTGTCCAACATCGTGTAAATTACGAGCATGTTGTGATTCGTGTAAAGTTCTATTCAAACCGTGATGATACGCAAGTCCAGGTGGGTATCGAGATTGTTCGTGCATCGGGTGCGCAAACGCATGATGCGATCGTGAAAGTTCTTGGGCGTTTAATGGTAAACCGTGATGAGACCGCGATGACTCTTGAATGCTATGTGCCGCAGAATGATGTGCTCGAGATGGCTCTTGCGTTCCATGCGATGAACCGAGAACGTTTCTAGCTGCTTCTTGAGCGCTTTGGGTAAGGCCTAAAATTGTTCGAGAAGCATCCTGAGAGTGACTGGGAAGCCCTAAATGAGACCTGGGTGAGCTCTGGGCAGCCCTTGGAAGCCCATACTGTGACCTTACAGCTTCTTGTGCGCTGTGAGCTATACCCAAGTATGATCTAGATTGTTCTTCAGAGATGTTATGAGATAGGCCTAACATATTTCGACCAGAGTCCCCTGGTGTACTTCGGGGGATTCCGAGATGCGATTTCAACGAATCAGGCACAGCATGTTGAGGAGCATGAAGCGAACGAGGGGTTTCTTGACTGTTATGTGACGACAATCCATGAAAACTATGTCCTGGTTCTTGTCCAACTTGGCTAAAACCACGTGACAAATGACTTAGTTCCTTCGTCATTCCATGCTGTTGTAATGCTTGATAAACACGTGCTTGCTGGTTGTAAATCATTCCAGGAATTCGTTTTGCTTCATCTAAAACTGAAGGAGTACCCCGCACCCCCGTCTTTAAGCTAGCTGGTAACTGCGCAATGCGATGCTGACGATACATCGACGCTTGAAATTGTTGTTCTGCCTGGCTTGCGTGAATAGCTTGCATTCGTTGAAGTGAATTATTTGGCTGAGTTGGAGACAGAGGTCGTTGTAAAGCACAGTTTAAACTTGTGTTGGAGGAACTATTTTGTACAATCGGAGAATTGCGACTATATGGAGGTGATTTATGAATATGATTGGTTATTACAGGAGAGAGAATCGAATGAATTCCAGACGAAGGTTGTGCAAGAGGTTTGTTGTTCATCATGATAGGAGACGTTGGGGAAACAGACCTTGCGCTGCCATTGACAGTATCATGAATAACAATAGGAGAGATAGATTGGGGTTTGATTGGAATAGAAGGAGATGTTATTTGATGCATTGGAATTGCAGGCGAACAAAGATTGTCAACTGAAGATGAAGGCGAAGGATTTGGTCTTTGAATAACTGATGACCCCTCATTAGGATGGGGTGACACTTGAGTAACGTGAACTGGTTTAGGCCGCTTTGGGTCAGTCTGATGCATGGATGGTTGACTTTGTCGTGGAGGTGATGCTCTGCTTCCTAAGTATAACGTTGTTGGCCGAGGAATACCTGAATTCAAGGTATCAGCATGAGGCATGTCAGTGATACTATTTGGAGACGTAACACCATTATCAAAAACTTTTAAAGGTTCCACTTCTGGAATTCTTTCACTGTCAGAAGATTTTCGTGGACTGGTAACAGTAGCAGGCTTTATGTTGATAATTTCTGCTGGGTATGTGGCCGGTCTGCAGCGATATGACTGAAATGGTGACAATTGGGGCGAGTGTCTTGGGCTTCCAGACATAACATCTGAAGGTGTTGATATACGTAAGGGTATGTTATTCTTCATATTCGAAATGATACTGGCTGATTCCTGAGACACTCTTGGCGATATACTCGCAATTGACTGCGTTAATTCGTTGTTTTTCTCGATTTCTTTCGCATCGGTAGTTGGCAATTTACTCATTGCAGGAGAAATATGTCTCTCCATTAATTGTTCAGTTGGTGATTTTACATCCTCAATTTCCTGCTCAATTGGAATACGGGATACATTTTGCTCACCCCCGTCTCCATTTCCACCATCTCCATTCATTTCTTCATTATCTGACGTCACACTACCGTCATCATCATCATCATCGTCATCGCTGAGTTGATCTGGAATATGTTGCATTTTCGATAACGAGGTTGGCTGATTTAAAGGACTGGGTCTAGGCTTTGAAAATGTTTGCTTCTTTTGTCCTTTGGTAGGAACCGTTGAGTTTTTAAGTTTCTTTGGTGAAGGGTAGTTTGATTTCTTTGATGGAAAGAACGCTTGTGGTTTGCTTTCGATTTTACGATTATTATTATAAAGATATCGATGATATTTGTCGTAAATTTGAGCATCCATCTGATGATAATTTTTCATTTTGTTCCAATCTTTGATCGAATCTTCTGATTTAATCATCGAGTCCTTTTCGTCACTTACGATATTATTAAGTTCAATTCTAAATTTATCGCGTTTCGATCTGTATATATCGTTATCCGATCTTTCTTTCTCAGATAAGGAACTTTCTTGATCTGAATGTCCTGTTTCACGCCCTGATGAGTAAATCTCCTTTTCAATACGAGGATCTCCTGTTTCCCGCCCTGATGAGTAAATCTCCTTTTCGATACGAGGCTCTTCCTGCATTAATATGGAAGCTGGAGATGATGTTGATGCAGTAAGTGAAGCATCGGAAATTTTCCTTGCCGGTTTCTTTCTTGGCTTCTTTTTCACAATTTTTGCAGGCTTTTTCCGTTTGGGTTCTTCATCTTCACTGAAGCTATGAATTGGTGCGTTATCTGAACTGTAATTCTTTAATTCCTCAGGAACAAATGGTTCGCAATGAATCTTACTTTGCAAATAAGATTTAGGCCATTTTTGAGATTGATGATATGCAATGATTGTGTTGTATTTTCCTTTGATGATAACTTCATACGCTCCTCTGTTTGCAAGAGCAGTCGAAAAGACGTATGATTTGTAAGGTCGAATTGGTCCACTTACAACAGCCACCGGTTCAGGGAGTATAGGCACGGGAGCAATCGTGGGAGATGGAATGGGTTTTCCCTTCTTGCGTTTTTTCTTCTTTGGAATAGGGTCTTTTGGGTTTTCTGGATCTAAAAATTAAAAAATGTTTCGATTGGAATTTCAGTCTCAACTAACTAATGATAACAATTTTATTCTCTATTGTTCACTGTATATTCTCAAAAACAGTAAACTGCTGCCCAAAACAATAAACTGATGCACTGATACAAAAAAAAATAATTTAATGTTTGATAATTTGAATTTTCAAAGCAAGAAACTGAAAAAAAAAACTTACTTTGTGTTTGATGAGTATCCTCTTCGCTTTCGTCATCATCCGCCTCATACCATGTTTTACCTTTCCTTTCTTCCAAATCCAAAACACACTTTCTTTTCCCCAAGGGTTTGAACACGCTAAGATCAATACCTGGATCTTCCATCTCAATTTTACGTCTCAGCTCCTCTGATATCGCTGGTTCACTTCCATCTTTTTCTCTTTTTGGTGCTGACTTTTTTTTCTAAAAAATATTTTAATATTCGAGAAATTAGATTCCATGAGCAAAAGCGATTGCATAGTTTACTTTTATTTATTCAAACAAAGTTGGTTTTTAAATGAACCCTTTCTCCCCCGCAAAAGCCATTTGGTCCATTTCTAAACAACGTAAAACATCATATTTTCAGGAGGTAAAGACGTACGGAACTTAATAATGATATCTGATAATTCAAGGAAAGTTTGTTTTGAATCCAGTTAGTTTAGTTTATAAGCGCTACCCCCCCTGTAAAAAACTTCCATAAAAGGATTTGCCTGTTTAGCATGAATAAATCAGGGCGTGAAAGGGTTAAATTGATTTGAATGTTAAAATAAAAATCTGTCAACTTCATCAACTTCAAAAACATCACAGTATAAGCATTTCCGTAGCGCCTATTGGGGCAGACTTCCTATTAAATATCAGATTTTTTTTATTGTTTATTTGGCGTAAAAGGTGGGTAATAAACGTTAAAAAATACTGTCACCCCCCCCCCCCCAGAAAAATTGTTCCTTCCTATAGCAATGTATAGCTACGTAAATATAATTTTCGAATAAAAGGAATTTTCAAAATATTACAACGCTGCGCAGATAAAACGCGTTTTCTCGCAGAAAATGTTTTCAAAGGTTTTATTGATGTTTTTAAAACAAAAAGAAGTGTTTCTTGATGCAAATAACACTGTTGATAATTAATGTTTCAAAGAACAGAGACAAATTTCGTAACAATCACGGTTATAAATTTTTATTTGGTGTTTACGACCAAACAAATTGTTCCTACGAATTTCCTGCAAGATAATTGCAATTTAACATAATAAACAACGTAACTTTCGACCAAATTCTACAAATTTCCTGCAAGATAATTGCAATTTAACATAATAAACAACGTAACTTTCGACCAAATTCTACAAATTTCCTGCAAG
>JAYJMH010072887.1:0-10949 GCA_036873815.1 Phacellophora camtschatica | reverse complement strand
GAATATAATGATGTCATCTGCATATATTAAGCAACTAATTGGGGTGCTACCTAAATATAACGGTGAAGAATTTGCTTTTCGGGCTAAGTGGGCATCCTTGGCGTACACCTTTTGAACATTTAAATAATTTTGTTTGTTGAGAGTTTATTTTTACAGCGCATTCTGTATGTCTTTGACTAAGTCTAGAAAATTCCCTTTTATACCGTTGTTTTGCAAATTACTGAAAGACCACTGTGCCAAACCGCCAAACCAAGTCAAAGGCTTTTACAAAGTCAACAAATGCTGCATGCACTTTCTTCTTAGATTTATCTTTTACATGTTTGTTAATTAACGTTTTGAGAGTAAAAATATGGTCTGAGGCTCGACGTTTTTCTTGAAAGCTAATTTGGTTTTCGTGTATGATTTTGTTGCTCTTTAGGAATATTTTGAGACGATTATTTAAGAGGATGCAGAATACTATTAACAGTGCATTCCCAACACAGGTGCCTCTGTAGTTGTTTGGATCTAGCTTGTTACCTTTTTTATGGATTGGACTTATTAGTCCAAGACACCATAATTTTGGCATACGCTTTACAGATAGAAATATGTTTAAAATGTTTGCTATCAGTTCAAATAGAGGAGGTGTGGATGTTTTGATCATCTCATTTGTCATACCATCGAAACCAGCAGCCTTTTTACGTTTAAATTTAGCGGTTGCATTTGTTACTTCACTAATTTTTTTTTATTTTTATTTATCCATTAAAAAATTACAATACAAATTACAAGCTACACTACTTTAAAAAAAAATTACTATACAACTATGCAATACTACTGGAACGATACCCCGAAGAGCAAAAGACTATGACTACCCCGAGGCCATTTGGACATAGAGATTAAAACTATGGTCTGTCTCAAATTACATGCCAAGAGAAATGTCTGCGATCTAAACGACATAAGTGTTTGGATGGGTAATTTAGGCATCATCGCAAATATTGTTTCATCTAATTTGAGACAGACGTTAAGTATGCGACTAAAAGAAAAGAAAAACAAAATAAAGAGAAAAGCACCTTTACTTAAATGGGGCATGGTGGTTGTGGTTGTGTAGCTTATAACGGAGTGTGAAAGTTTCTAATCAAATCGACCAGATTTGTGGATAAATCGTAGAGTTATCAGGAGTATATTTTTATTAAGTTCATTGGAAAATTTTTATCCCCATACAATATAATCTGCATCAAGACAATATTTTGGAGATTTGTATATCCAAATGGTCGTAATAAAGCAAAAACTCCAGCGAGAAGACCTCTGCGTGGTAGCTACAGCAAGGGAAGGGCAAAGCAACAAAAAGTGTTCAGTATCCTCGATACCATCATTCGTAGGGCACATTGCGTTCATGGTATCCCTAAAATTGTGCTTGAGACCAAACCTGAGTTGAGTGAGATAGGATAAACCAGTTAATTTTAATATGTTCATTAAGAATAGTATCATCAAGAATGGGTAGGGGACAGTGCTGTAGAACTAGGGGGCTAAGGTGGGCTTAGCCCCCCATGTTAATGCCTAAAAACGATTGAATCTTACTTTTTGGTATTGTTTTGGGTTATTTTTATATTGAAGCCCCCCTTGTTATTTTAGTGGCACTACATTACTGGTAGGGGAGGACTATGTACTGAGCTAGATGAGCTTATTTCATTATTTTCTGCAGAAAAAATGTTTGATAGTAATTTTCCCAAGTATGACCATTTTGTATAAATATAATTTCGTGTTCTATGCATTCATTAAATTCTTCCATGTATTCCAAAAGCTCTGTTTGTGGACGTTGTTTTGAAGCTTGAAAATTTGTTGTTGCAAAAAACGTTTTGTTTACCTTTGCAGCATGTTTTGTGTTCTTTTAATTTTTCTCGATATAATATTCATAAATATTCGCTGTGAGGGTTTCTGTGTTTTTGCTTTGCGAGTTTATTTAAGTTTGACTTATAGAGTTTACGGTCTTTATTTTCTTTTAGTCAGTGATAAGTTTGCTAAATCTTATCCGATTTGAGCTGGGTCGATATTATTGTGTAAGTTTGACTTTAATTCTTATTAATGTCTCAGAATTTAGAATTTCTTTAAAAGCTTGTTCTGACTTTTTTTCCAACTAAATCGAGTGTTCAAAGGTATCCAATTATACGTTTCATGATCTATAGGAGTTTTTTTTTTTGTTTGGTATATGTATATCCACGGTAATCTTGCAGTGATCTGAAAATGATGGTTGTTCGCTTGTATAAAAAAGGTTTTTTAATCAAACAATTGTTGAGATACCAGGGCATTATCAACAGTGCTGGCGCCATTTTGGGTAAAGCATGTGAAATTGTCTAGTGTATCAACTCATTTTCGTCCATTTGATATGCGTAGATTTGATGATCTATTAAGGTTTATCAAGTTTTTCCATGGGAATTAGGTTGTGATATGTCACAGTTATTTCTGTCTAAATATGTACAAATATTTGTTGAGTTATTTATGCGGCTATCTCTAAAACATGTGGAATGTTGAAGTATGCAATTGAGATTACACGCCACATGATTGGAGATTGGTACCGCAATTGTGTGAGAAGGGTAAGTGGATAAAAGTTAGTACCGCAATTTTGCAATAATGAAAGTAGAACAAAGTAAGTATTGTAATTTTGGAAAACCACAATTTTGTAAGAATAAAAGAATCATTATAGTACAATTGATGCGACCGAACTACAGAACTCGAATAGCTGAACTTCGCGTACAAATTGATTCATGCATATCATTTATTTATCACGTGTCTCTATTTATGTTAATTACCTTGCATAATTATTACAATAACAAGAACTTCATACTTTGCATTTTGCAAGCATCTGGTTTAAAAGTATTAAAACCTTTTTACAAAATTAAAACCGTAAAACCACATTTTTGCTTCATAAAACCCGTACAACCGCACTCAAAAAGACTCAAAACTGCGAACCGTCAGGCCCTACGAACCCACCCCCCTCCCCCCTTCAGCTTAATAAAATACGTCTTGCATCCACCATGGTCAATGAAACAATTGAAACAGAAGAAATGAAACAAATGAAGAATTTGAAATTATGCTGTTTATTAAATAACAGATGTTGTTCTCAAAAACTCCACAATTTTCATAAAATACAAGCTGGCTGAAATAAAAAGGTGATGCCAAGATAGAAATAGGGCTATTCACAACATAATTGTTATGAAGTATAGTTGACCTATACTTCGGTCTTCTACAACATATTAGTATTTATTTTCTGTCAAAATGATTAATGAGACTGACAATACTACACCTGGAGTTTCTTAATTTTTTGGAGATCTGAGAATTATGTTTCTTATAAAGAGTTTCTTACAGAAAAGCCCATTTTTGAAGTATTTTAAAAATAATGTTGTGGAATTTTTGATGAGAAGCACTTTTATCTAACAAGCAACATAATTTCCAACTACTTACTTCATTTAGTTTGTCTGTTTTCTCCATTTTGTTCATTTCGCTAAATTTAATAAGTCCCCATACAAATGACATGTTAAACATCAAGTGAAGATTGAGCATCGTTAGACAGGAATTCGGGATTTTAAAAATATGACACTGGATTAACCACCCTCTGGCTCTTCATTTTTGAGCAGAATTATCTGACAATTCAAAGTTTAATTTCAGATCAAAAACAATTGGATAAAGAGATCACAAATATCAGAAATAATTTAACCAAGAAGGTAGCAGATCTTCACCAACTTGAAGGTATGATATCAGCACAGGCCTATCACGTTCACAGTGTTAATCCACACTCAAAGTTTTAAGTATATCTTGACCCGTATGTTTGACTTCAACTTCACCACATCGATATTGGAGGAAATGTTATGTTTTTGAGTGTAAAACAAACGAGAGAAGGAAATCTACAATTTTGCACACCTTTCTCAAAATCTCTTAGGTGACATTTGACTTCTTGCTTCTCTGAAGTATTCTCTTCATTATTATGTTAATAGGACGTGATACACTTTTTGAAAGCAACATATGTCTCTTCACATCAATAAAACGTTGTGGCCTGTTGAGTACTAAATATCCGTAAATTAAATACTAAATTTGCTATATGTTGAGTACAGTTTATTTTTACGTTATTTCACATCAGTGGTAGACAATAACCAAATGAAAACAGCATAATTGTTTGCATTTCACTTCACATCAATAAAACACGATAACCTGTTAAGTATAAGTTTATTTATACATTATTTCGCATCAATAGGAAACATCAACAGGAAAAATCAGGTAGTACAGAAATGTTATTTTAAAAAGATGTATCATTTCGTATTTGGGAATGTAAGCCTATCACAAACGCAACCCAAATTTGTGTTTGATTCAAACTTCATTTGGATTTATTAGATTTGGATATCTTGTCAACAACATCATGAAGTTGAGTCGAGTTTGACTCAAACTTAACACGTGGCTTCAAACGATATTAAATACAATATATATATTTTTGATGAAATTGATATCATTAAATTTCTGCTACTTTATCATTCTACATAGTCTAAAGTAGCATGATAAACTTGATTCGAGTTTGACTCAAACTTAACACGTGGCTTCAAACGATATTAAATACAATATATATATTTTTGATGAAATTGATACCATTAAATTTCTGCTACTTTATCATTGTCTACATAGTCTAAAATAGCATGATAAACTTGATTCGAGTTTGACTCAAACTTAACACGTGGCTTACAACGATATTAAATACAATATATATATTTTTGATGAAATTGATACCATTAGATTTCTGCTACTTTATCATTGTCTACATAGTCTAAAATAGCATGATAAACTTGATTCGAGTTTAACTCAAACTTAACACTTGGCTTACAACGATATTAAATACAATATATATATTTTCGATGAAATTGATACCATTAAATTTCTGCTATTTTATCATTGTCTACATAGTCTAAAATAGCATGATAAACTTGATTCGAGTTTGACTCAAACTTAACACTTGGCTTACAACGATATTATATACAATGTATATTCTTTAGATGAAATTGATACCATTAAATTTCTGCTACTTTATCATTCTACATAGTCTAAAATAGCATGATAAACCTTATTCGAGTTTGACTCAAACTTAACACGTGGCTTCAAACCATATTAAATACAGTATATATTTTTTTGATGAAATTGATATCATTAAATTTCTGCTACTTTATCATTGTCTACATAGTCTAAAATAGCATGATAAACTTGATTCTAGTTTGACTTAAACTGGGCGTGTGGCTTCAAAAGATAGATTCAACACGGATTTATCATGGATTTAATTGTTATCATTAAATTTGACTCGAGATAAGTGCGACGTGTGGATTTAGCCTTAAGTGCAACTATTTTCGTAAATGTGTACCCACCTCAATTAATAGAAGAAACTAAAGTTGAATTATCTGAGTTAAAAAATACGATCGCACAATTTTTAAAAAATTGGCTGTTTTTTGTGGTTATCTCGTCGCATGCACGAACAAAGCAAAGCCATAATAAACAATAACATGTGCTGTAGGTCAAGGGGATTCACTTTAATTCCATTTGAATATAACTTTGTTTGCATGTTAATTATAGGACTGCAGGATGTAAAAGGATACTCATTGGCCAGCTTGACAAAGGATGACCTTAAATATGTCAAAATGTCATGACAGCATTGAGCTAATGGAAGTGACTTGGTATGAAATCGAAAATGACAAGCCATGGTTGTTGATTGGGTTAGGCAGAAATGCAAAACTTTAAATTTAAAGAGATACCAGGAGGATTTTTGAACTGCAAGAGAGACTTATTGCATATATATTTTAAACAATGTTGCTTGTTTTGCTTTTATTGGACACATTGGCAAAATCTGTGACAAAGTACATTACATTGTTATCAGGCGATAGAATATATAGGAAAATTAGATTTGAAAATTTATTGTTTTCTACTTTTTCCTGAAAAAGGGACATTTTAGCCTGGTCCATAGCTCGGAACTCGTGATCCCCCTTTTCACCCAACAGTTTATCAATTCTAGATTTTTAAAAAAATAGAATAAGTAATGATGAGATATATGAATAACAATGTCATCAACATCAAACATCTGTAACCAAATAGAAATCATATTGGGCTACTGTTATTCTACAGTACTATAATCATTCTCCTTAGTCCATCATGTAATCACATGATCATATCTATTTATTTTTGAACTTGTTTATTAATGTGTCTTAAATCATATCTATTTAATATGACGTCAGCATTTGAATAGCTGTTTATTTAGGCCTTTTTTAATTCAAAAAAGCTTTTCCCGGGGAAGGACGAGCAATTTTATGGCGGGATAGTCGTGTCTCGTACTTTCGGATCACGCGGCGCCTTTTCTTTTCATTGAAAGTTATCTCAGAATTTTGTTGTCTTGCTTTGCGTAATTTTGCCAGATCAACATAAAATATATTCTCTAAAAAACATGAAAAGATTTTCTTTAAAAATTGAAATCAGATTTGTTGAGATTTTAATGCAGAATTCAATCATTTTTCACTGTTTTGATATCATTTATAGAACTCAAGATATTGCTGAATTTTTGTCGCGATGTTTCAAAATGATCTTTGTAAATTCTGTTTTCATCCGTCACGAGGGGGTCGTAGGGCCTGACGGTTCGCAGTTTTGGGACTTTTTGAGTGCAGTTTTACAGTTTTTTATAAGTAAAAATGCGGTTTCAGGGTTTTTAATTTTGTTAAATGGTTTGAATATTTTTAAACCAGATGCTTGCAAATTGCAAAGGTGCTGTCAGTTTTTTTCGGTTTGATGTTCACCAACTTCCTGCTCAATTGAAGTAGCAGCATTCTCTTTTTGTCAAAATTGGAAAATTCAAAGCAAATTTTTTACATTAATTACGGAAAGCTTTTTTTAGATGATTTTATTTACAAACCCAAAATTGTACTTTGGGTTTTTGACCAATAAAAAGAAGAAAAAATAAAAGACTCATCTTGTTTACGAAGGTATGGCTGCCCCTTTGTAGCAATATTCAATGCAATGTTTTATTCATGCGATACCTGATTTAATACCTGTTTAATTGCAAAATTACTCATTTAATGCAGGATTTAATATGAAATCTGTGTTTAATACAACAAAATGTATTTAATGCAATAAATATGTTCAATGATAAAAATATGTTCAATGCAAAAAGATGCCGGGTGTCACAGAAAAAGGCTTCACGTTTGCAAAGCTATTGTGGAGGAGCCTTACTTTTAATCTTCATTTTTCTGATTACATTAAATAAATTAGACTTCAATTTAAAGTTTGATACTCTAATTGCCAAAATCAACTGAATAACCACTGAGTTGTGCCAAATAGTAACTAGAGTTTAATATTTCTTCAAAACCAGAGGTTGGCCTTTCCATTGTGTTGCTGAAAATTTATTTTTGTGACCAAGAAGCTTTGAAATTTACTTTTGAAGATTATTGATGCATGAATGGGAAACATAATGAGGCTCTGAAATTTAATGGCTGTTTGAAGGTAATGACACAAAGAAAACAAAAGAAAAAGCTCATTCTCTGACTTGATCAAGGAGGATATCTTATAAAAACATTTGACGTGACTCCAAAGCAGTTATGATGAATATCTTGATTATTGATTAAATATAATTTCTTGCGCTGGTTGATTCAGAATTTGACATACTAATGTTGGCTTTAGATAAATTCAGCATTAAAATTAACAAAACAAATCAAAAAATTTATCTAGTTATATGATATTTTAGTATCATTATCAAAACCTCTGGTTTTGCAGAAACATTAAATTGGCACTTTGGTTCAGAGTAACTCATTGATTATTGGGTAATTTTGTGAAACAAGGTATCGAACTTCAAGTTGAAGCCTCTTCTATAACACTCGAGGAGAATCCAAGTAATAAAAACTTATGCTTCACCTCAGCAGTTTTGGAAACGTGTAGCCTTTTTGGGACACCCGGTATTTAATACGAAAATGTATTCAATGCAAAACATGTATCCAATGCAAAGAATATGCTCAATGCAAAATATATGTTCAATGCAAAAATATGTTCAATGCAAAAAATATGCAAAAAATATGTTAAATATGAAGAATTTCATGCAATGCAAAATAATTCAATCTCGACAATTGTGTTCAATCTGGGGAGAGCGTGTCCTTTGCATGTACTTCGTTTTTGAACAAGTCCTTTTGCATGTTGAACAATAAAATAGGTCATTTATTCCAGACAGAAGACCTTTTCTGGTTGGTGAAAGTAATGCCTTTCCTAAACCCTGCAAGAACACAAGGCTCATTTGGAATATCGACTAACTATGATATTTCATTTCTTTTCATATCTACTTTACTAATGCCATTTCTTTGCGAAATGAACAAACGGCTGTCGCTGACACATAAGCTGTTTACCTTCCTCCAACCTTCACCGGTAGCATATGATTATGCTTCGATACATTGGCAGCATACAAGTAATTGCTATTCAAGCAAGCAACTGCTTCGGAAGATGGTTGCTTCTCCTTCACCCAAAACACTATTTCTTCTTTATTCAAGTTATAGTCCGTCTACTTTTTTTAAATTTATGATATGCTTTTTTATTCGTATTGTTATTGCTTTCTTTGTGCCACTGGAGTTTTTACTCAGCTTGCTTGCAGCAGTTACTATGTCATTCTTAGTTCCCTTCAACTGAACGGAGATCGAGTTTGCTTTGAACTTAAAGATTTATAAACAAATCTAAATCTAAATGCATGACCTTCTACAAAAGGAACAATAAATACCGACAACTATTTTTTATAGATAATATTCCCCTTGAAAATGTAACTGAATATACATACTTAGGAATAAACATAGATGCAGCATGTTCGTTCAAAGAAACGCTTGCCTTATTAAGTAGCAAAGCAAACACCTACCTGTCAAAGCAGCCTTACAATACACCTTTTCAATTAACGGCCTCGTCTTGGAATTTTTAAAATTTTTCTTCGTATGAAATTCTTGACCCTGAATTTGGATTTAGCACCAAAAAGATAGTTTGTGTGCAAATTTTCACTCCCCTAGTTTTCATAATGTTAATTATGTGAAAACAAAAAGTTTGAAATTCTGTAAGGGATTTGACCGTGAATAATGTCAGAGGGTGTAAAGTTTCACCCCTAACGATTTTTGCGGTCAAATCCTTTAAACATTTTCAAACTATATATTGTCACAAAATCAACAATATGAACTCTATGATTATGAAAATTTGTATCTAGATTAATGTTTAACAGTTACATACAAATCTGCGGTCAAAAATGTCATTTGAAGAAACTCAAAGAAATTTTGAAAATTTTCAATACGAGGTCGCTTAGTTGAAAAGGTGTATTATTTGATAGCACCATAACTCCAATTCTTTTATATGGCTCAGAAGTATGGGGTGCATTTGAGAACCAAAATAGTTATCAGGGGCGGATCTGGGAAATTCAGTGACGGGTGCTCAATTGATGTTGGGCGGAGGATCTGCCCGAAGCGCAGCAATTAGGGGGCTCCCCGGACTTGCTCCCGGAAACGTTTTAAGACCACGCCCTTTAATATTCTGGGAAACGCCCTTTTTGCAATTTTAGTTACGTTTTTGCAGAACAAATATGGTGGCCAAATTCGCAAAACGGTTCATGGAAACTCTTGTGTCTGCGTCTCTAGCTCTATAATGGACCTTTTCGGAAATAGAGCCTGGTGAACTTGGGCATTGCTTGTTTTTTTCCCCTAGATTTCCTAGATTTTACCTGTTTTTAGACTTTTTTGCCATTTTCTCCGTTTATGACATCTTTTACCTATAAGGCAATAAATCCATTTCTTTGATTTTTGCATACTGTCATCGAGTTTGTCTATCTCCACAAATGCAAATAAGAAATCTGAAGCGTAATCCTAATTTGAAATGGAAAAAGTTTTGTTCAAATTGTAAAATCTGAAATAAAATAAAATAAAAACAAAACGGATGCGTTAAACTTTTCGATTCAAGGATCATACGCAAAATTTCGTGAATAGTGTTATCTGTGACAGACCACCCATTATAATCATGCATCTTCGTCGGTCATTCGGATAGATATGAAATAAACTCAATCTACAACAAGTCTACAGTTTCAAACTAGCTGTTAACAGAGTTAAGGGGAATTGGTTGCCCTGTTTATTTACTGCTTTACAGTAAAACCCCTCGAGCAAAAAACCTACAGACTGATTTTTAGAACAGAAGAAAGATAAGATGAGAACGAAAAACAGACATATTTTATGTACTTATGAAATGGTATATTTATTTTCAACACTAAATGTTTCCGTTTGTAATATATATACCACATTGATATAAGTGCATTAATATCATTTAAAAGTGCACTAGCATTTTTTGGCGACATGCAGTTAACTTTTTTCAAAAACAAATGCTAGGAGATTATACATCAAGTGGCAATATCACCCCCCCCCCCCTCTCTGATAAGAATCTCACATTGAAAATTGTAATAGTACCAGATTGATAAGAACCTATGCAATCTGTTTGTAATAAAAAAATTTTTTGCGGGATATTACTGTAATAGAAGATTTGACTTAGAGTTTGGGAAAAATGCACCAAATTTATCGAAATTGGCGAAAAACAGGATCCCACTTAGACTTCTTAACGGTATCCTACACGGGGCGGGGGGCTTTTAGTATTTTTCACTGATAAAACCTTAAATATGATGGTTACACACCTGTAACTTTTGTTTTCTATCCTTTTTACACCTTTTCAAAACTTTTTGGAAAAATATCTGTTGGCGGGGGTCACAATCACCTAGTGTATTGACCGGTGTCGACTACTGATATTGAATTCGCTATTTGTTGTAATTTGCAGTGTAGTAAAGGCTCGGCATATATCAAGGCAATCTTATTGCACCTACCGACGACGATAGGAACTACTGATATTGAATTCGCTATTTGTTGTAATTTGCAGTGTAGTAAAGGCTCGGCATATATCAAGGCAATCTTATT
>JAYJMH010072876.1:0-10950 GCA_036873815.1 Phacellophora camtschatica | reverse complement strand
GTTTCTCGACTTGTTTGTCGGATACAAATCATGTAAATGTATTTTTAGACTGTACTTTGACTGCACTTCGTGCAACCAAAGTTTTGTTACGATTTTCAGAGACCAAAATTTTGCGTTGATGCCTCTTTAAGCTTACAAAATTCCACTAATTATTTGTTTTAAAATGTCTTAATGTGCTGTTGGCTTGTGTCAAGCTTTGCCAAAACGGCAGGGGTACATAATCTTCACAATAACTCTTTATTTTTACTCAGCAAGGAAATAGGTTAACTAGAACTCACAAGAAATTTCTTTCTTTTTCCGCATTAGAATATTGCAGCATTGTGAAGAGTATTTAGCTCTGAGCCACGGTTTCAAACCCAAGGAAATGTCAGCTTTCCTTTGATATAGTTCATTAGGCTCCATTAGTCCACTTAACTCTATTCGTAAGCATTTTTTTATCCACACAATTTCATAAGTCACAAAAACATGAATATAGGCCATTGTGGGTTCTTACCCTTTAAACCACGAGGAGGACCATATGGCCTATTGTTAAACAACACAAAATATGATATTTTCAGGAGGTAAATGCTCACAGTACTTTAAAATAATTTGAGATATTTCAACGTACATTTATATTTTGAATGAAGTTGGTGCACATGTGTTACCCCCTGCAAAATTTATTCGGTCGTGAAAATATTAAAGTACTCCTTTTTAGCGTAATTTTCTCAGAGCTCTAATCTCGTTCCTAAAGCTTCGCTTTTTTTATTTAAGCGATTATTTTTCAGTAAAACGTCAAGATACTCAGAAAAAAGCATTTACAAGATGGCTGAACTCAAAAATTCGCATGGTATGTATACATCTATAAATGTAAATTATTGCTTTACTTTTCAACACATTATTTATTAAAGTTTTACAATTCATTCGAAGAATAGAGCTTATTTAACGTGCATACAATTTCGTTTCTTCACCACCGTCTACAAGGAACTGTAGTTCAGTACTGGAACTAGCGCTTTGAAAAATAAATATGAAATTCCTTTCCGCAATTTTTGAAATCTTAAAGATCGGGAGGAAACGATATCTTGTGTATTTTTTCAAATCACTAAAAATATGGCTATTTTGCAGCAGTTTTTGTTTCAAACAGCAAATATCACTGCTTTTAAAGCAAACGAAAAACTAATTTAATTATTTACCTGCGTAATTTAACGTAATTTACCCGCGTATTAATTTGTGTTTAACAAAACATAATTTAAAAGCTTATTGTTGCTTATTGCGAAAAAATAGGACATATGTTTATATGCGGGGTGACCCAAAAAGAACTCCGTTTGCAAGGCTGTAGCTTGGAATCTGTGTATACTAAAAATCTTAAATTGTGCATCAAACGACGCCTGAAAGACAAACTTAGAGTTTGGGATATCATTCAGTCATCTGCGACTACATTTCCCTGTCCAAATTTTGAACTTAAAATTGCCCTCATTTGGGCCTCATTCGTGAGCTCTGAAAAGGAACGCTATTTGTTTTAGGCCCACATTTTGACATTAAAACAACATGCTTGCTCCTGTATCGACTTGGGAGTTTGATAAATGAATCTCTCCAATTTTTAAATTCGCAAGTCGCCATTAAAGCAAGCACGTTGTTATATTGTTAAAACATGAACTGTAACTAAATTTTGATTTCAAGTTTTCGATAGGTAAACGTAGTCGCAGATGCCTGGATGATATCTCTGATATCTCAAATTTTGCCCTTCGGATATCGTTTTGTGCACAATTTGAGATTTGTAGTCTTCTAGATTTGATTCGTAATTCTAAGCCAACCAAGGTTTATAAAGTCTTCCAAATCTGCTAAGTCTACTGTTTGCAGAATATTGGACGAAATAATGTGAATTGCAACTCTGCCATATCTACCGAAAACGGAATTGGTACCAATAAAATACACTCTAAAAGTATTAGATTTTGTTTTCAAGATTCAATTGTTGCTTTCTATGAAACAGTTGGACTCATCATTTCATTTATTTATTCAGGAAGACAATTCACCATTCATCGACGATCTTTTCATGGATCTGAGAGATGGAAACAATTTGTTGATGCTGTTAGAGGCGTTAACTGGGAAAGAAACGGTATGATTTAATTTCATTTATTGTATTGTCGTATGGAATTTATTTTAAAATATTCAATCAATGTACGGAGTTTTTATTGACCGAAATATCAGTGAAAATATTAACAATGCCAACTCTATGTTTGCTGTGTTGAGGAGATCATTTCAGTATCTCGATAAGAAAATGTTTTCTTCTCTCCACAAAGCACCATTACATCCACATTTGGACTTCGCAAGTTCAGTCTGGTAACCATATAAAATAAGAACACTTTTTGAAACGAATTCCTGCGACCATTGGTCACACAGTCATGTGCTTTTTTATGCCATGCCTTCAGCGACAGGCTAGTTACAGGAGACATAGATGAATTATTTAAAATTTCTACTAATAAATATGATCGTCAGACATGTTACTTTATACAATTGTTGAGCGTAGCAATGGTACCACGTACTGGCAACCGACGACACAACTTGAAGATACTCCCACAACGAGCTTAAATCTTCTTGATAAGGGAGATGTCACAAAGTATAAAACAGAGGAAGCTGGAAGGGATTGCGCTGGGCCGCCTAAACTTTATAATACGAATGGCTGGGTCACAAAATTATTTCAAGCAGTTAGCATTGGCTATGTAATGTTTTTTCAGAATTATATCTAAGAAAAGGTTTTATAAAATCAACCACTGTCACTTTTATTGTCACATGCATTTTCTTTCAATTTATCACATAAATCTTTGAGAAAGTTCTTACTCAAATAAGCAACTTTAAAATTTGCTCTATAGCAGGTTTGATTCAAGTTCTTTTGAAATGTCTATTTCAGTGCAATCACAATCACACAAACTTTAAATAGATTTACTACAAATGGATAGAACTTGTCTGCATTTCCATGGTTACCCTGAATTATTGGTTGGATAGAAATTGTCTGCATTTCCATGGTACCTTGAATTATTGGTTGAAATCGGTCAAAAATAACATAATATAAAAAACTTTTAAAATCATCTTTATTCTGGTAGTATTGTTTTTGTGCTGAACATTTAGTACAGGTGTTATGTGAGTCGTTAATAGCAACATTTCCTAATAATGTTTTTTGTAAGAAAAGGGGCTATGAAATTTTTTCACAAAAGATTATGGGTTACGTTTTGTTTTTGTTTCCTCTCACTGGGCTCCTAAAAGTTTCAGTAAAATCAAAAATCCCTTCTAGCCCTCTCTGTTTCATACTTTATGACAGCTGCCTAAAATACGCCTTTTCAATAAGGAAAATTCAAATTTGGAATGCCCTGCCGTTATTAGCCACTGCTCGTAGTCTGAATTTGTTTAAGAAAGTTTAGACACATGTTGGTCAAACAAACATTTAGTATTTGATAACTTCAATGCAATGATAAAAATAACAGGAGGACAAGTGAAGAGTGACACCAATTCAAAAGAGCCATATCTGGTAGAAGAGTCTAGCATAGAGAACCAGCAGGTCCTGTTATGGAAACTATCTATAAAGTATATAATAAAGTTGATCTCTAATATTTATATATAATATGAAAGGTATCCCTAAAAACGTGTTCTCCGTTTTGTTTGAAATTTCAAAGAAATTCTGAAATGAACCACTGTGTTGTGGCACAAAGAAGTGTATCCATAGGAGCAGCAGTTTCAGTTTTGGTAATTTTATTTCCGCATAAAGTTGCTGTAAGAGACTTCAAATTGAAGTTTGGTACTTTGTTTGCCAAAATCTACTAAGTAATTCCTGAGCAAAACTAAAAGAAAACTAACTTTAATTTATTTTGTTTATTATCTTTATTATGTTTATTAAGTTTATTATGTTTGCAAATATATCTATACTATGGGGTGGCCCCATATTCGCAAAGCTGCTGTGGAGGAGCTATATATTTGATAATTTCGCTTTTGCTTGATGTTGCTGTAAAAGGCTTCAACTTAAAGTTTGATATTTTGTTTGCCAAAATCTACAATGTAATCCATGAGCTATAATAATGGAAAACCAACGTTACTAGCCTTTTTGAAACCATAATGTAGTATTTTCTACAGATCGCAGCAACATAAATCTTTTATTTTTGGTTTCTAGTATAACTCAGTGATTATTGGGTAGCTTTTGGCAAACAAGGTATCAAACTCTAAGTTGAATCCTCTTACAGCAACAAAAAACAAAAATACAGTCATTTAAATTAAAAATTCTCCACTGCAGCTTTACAGACGCGGAGACATTTTTTGGGACCACCTGGGAAAAACATTTTCAAACCATGTTAAAGTGCAAATTCTAACTTAGAGTTTGATGCCATTCCCTCCAAAATTTGTTAAAGGCTCACTGATTCTCGTCAGTTAAAATTTATATGAGCACGAAAACCAGACGATCGCCCATTCCTCGATATTTTGAAGCGTCAAACTATTCAGTAATCTTTAGCTTAAATTGTAAATTAGCTATACAATTGAAATCTCAATGTTGTTTAATTTTTATTCTTCATTCTCGCACATCTGTCTGGCTGCAAGTGATGCATTTTCTTTGGATTTAAAATATGTTTGGATACCAAAAAGTTCAAGAAAGGATTTTCTTCTAAAATTCATTGTTTCTTTCTTCGTTTAGGCGGGAATAAAAGGGAACCTTCGCCTCCATAAACTGAATAATGTCAATGTTGCTCTTGATCTGCTCAAGGAATACAAAGTAAGTTTTTTTCTAAAAATTTTTATTGAAAGAAATTTCTTGTTATACATCATTCAACAAAACCTTACAGGACGCGGTAAGTATTACATTATTTAAAAATACTCTATGATACCACAGGAACGATGAGTATACTAATCTAGATTTTACGCAGGTATCTACCAGTTTCCGCTTGGTGTTACCCATATTGTTATACCGACAATGATTGTCTCCAGCAGCTCTTCAATTTGCTCAAATACTTCTTAAGTGGAAAGCATGCTTGTCTACCTTAACATACTCTAGATTTTACGCAGGCATCCATCGGTTTCCGCCTTCACACAACACTCGTTAAATGCGAAGTAGCTTAATAAATTGTATTTCTGTTCATGATTTGTATTTATAAAAAGGGAAGGAAAACTGATTAATTTTGATCTGATATGCTAATTATAACATGTAAGTGTCACATGGACGTTTTAAATATGAAAATATATTTCTGCCATCTTGTTTACCTTTTACTGCGCAGGAAAAATGAAAAGTTTAACAAACTTTCAGCACTAAATTTGTGAAAATTAATAAATTTCAGTAATGAAGCGCTTTCTAAGTTTCTTAGAAAAATATGTGTGTATTGGTAGTCTTTTCCTTGCTTTCCTATTTTCATCGTGGTCGAGCATGACAAATATTTTGGAAATATTTACTGATGTTCTCTATTCAGATAATCATATTTCTAATGTCTTGCAAAAATGTAAAAATCCTCCAAGAAGTGTCCAAATTTGTTGGGAATGTGTTCAAAGACGTGGAACTATTTTCGGCAGGACCAACTAACTTGTTTGAAACACTTGTCAGTAAAAGAACATAATGATTTAATTTAATTTTTACCGCATAACAATTACGACAATCCTAACAAAAACATAAACGATAGCGAATTGGCATTTTTCCGGTGTACCGTGTTCTGGGTTCTTACTTGCGGTGAAAGGCTAATACTATAAACCATTAAAACTGCTTTGCCAAGCCCAGGCCAAAGGTCTGTCTTAGAAATATACGATAGAATAGTCTTATAACGGCTTGCTTTCAATTATTAATCTACGAACTCTTTCTTCTATCATGAATTCATACACATCTTATAATCTAAACATAACAGGACAATGTCGGTCAACAGATACCGACAAAGCATCTTCGAATTGGCATTTTTCCGGTAACGTGGTGCCGAATTTTGAATGTGGAATTTTGATAGGATGCTGAATTATATTGGCGTAGTTGTTGCTAGTTATAATTGAGTAATTCTGCTGGCATTGTGTTGTGTTTAGTACGTGTATTTGAAGTTTCTAATCTCGTGCACGTTTATGCGCATCATTTTATGCGCATCATTTTATGCGTTTATGCGCATTATGATGGAACAAAATGAATATAATCATGCTAAACAAATTATTGGCTATACCTTAGGGCAACCAAACTAAACGCATAAACAACAACAATAAATAACAACAATAAATAACAACAAGAAACGATAATACAAATAAGTTTAAATAAATACTGTGAGAGGAATATTGTTATTTATTCTCATTGATTGTTTCATTTTTTGCTTTCTCATAGACTTCTTTCTTTTTCTTCAAGGTAATTTTTAGTATACTTTTTATCGCTATTGTTTCAATCTTTCAATTTATACCATCCATTTGTTTTCAATAAGATTAGCTTGAAAATGATGTTAGGATGACATCGATACGTCGCTCAACAATTACCGTAAAGTTTCATTTTTTTATATGTGGTTATGAGACTTTGATATATGTGGTTATTTTACTTAGAAAGTATGTCACGAATGGTCAAAATGGAGATTGTTGTTGACTGACTTTGCTGATGTTAATTTAAGGATTCTGTTGTCATCTGTAATTCCAGAGTATCTCAGCTAGGCACACTGAAGTATTGAAGTAGTGAGAAGAATTATTTACTTATGAGCTCTTTGCTCTCTGATATTTGAAGATGTAAGACTTCAAAACTATTATTTACATTCAATGCTTGCCAAAATATTTGGAACTCAACGGAAATATTTCTTGCTTGTACTTTTTTGCACCTACTTGTACTGTGTTACATTTTTGGGACAATTTACTGATTTTTGTTTATAGCAACGACAACAATAGATAACTTTGTTTCAGAAGAATGGGATGGCTATTGTAGTCAATAATAGGACCATGGCCTTTTAATGTTTTTATGTTTGTTGTGAAGATTTTTTATTGCCTGTTTGTGGTATTTGTTAATTGGCGATAAACCAAATAAAACGAGCTGCTCAAATGTTTCCTGAAATCATTCCATAAACAATCTGTGAAAATATTTTCAACGATAAATTGTCAATTGAAATCTCAAAACATTTCGAAAGTTGTTGTTTAATTTTTCAGTGATCATCAATCAATCCACTTTTTATTGAGGAAGAATAAATTCACTCCATAGGTTAAAAACATGTCACTGCTAAAACTCAGACTACATAATGGTGGATTGTTTTAGTAGAACAATGACCAAAAGAACTACGGATCTTGATTACAAATATGTTTTTAGTTTTAAAACTTAGATGTACTAGCAATAATGCAGACTTGCTGCAAGTATCGCTCTTGATCGCAACCCTTCTTTTTTCCTCTTAATAGCGAGACTTGTAATAGGGAGACTTGTAATAGGGAGACTTGTAATAGGGAGACTTGTAGCAAGTCCAGCAATAATGATGATCAGAAATATTTTTAGAGAATTCAGAGACTTTTCTTCAAAATCAACGACTAGTAGATTGCAATTTAATCACGTTTTGTTGATGAAAAATGATAGAATAAACGAAAGGAAAATATAATAGTACATAGGATTTTAGAAAAAAAATTGAACAGCTTGTGCTCTCTCAGTTTTCCACTCCCTGGCAAGGTACACCCTAATACATAGGTACGGGGGTATGTGCGGCTGGTAAGGATGGATTTGAAGACAGTAAGACAGGGTGGGTTTGAAGACATCTAAACATGGGTGCGATGCCTTAATGTTGGGTTAGATATTGAAAATTGTCTTTAAGGTTGGGTATGTTAGAATGAAACATAACAGTAATGTTGGGTTTTCAAAAATTTGAAAGATTTCAGCGGCACACTCCCGTCCAACCGCGGGACGTGCACTTTCGCCCGGGTTTCCAATGATTTTTCAAATAATTTTGAATTTTTCTTTGTTCTTTTTTCATAGATAACCTTGTTTCATTTTACTAGCCAATGAAATATAGTACAGAGGTATTGTGAATTTTAGGATCATTATTTTAAGTTTAAAAAACAACGTTACTATTTTTTGTGCTCGAGCGTATCACAATGATTAATATCCGATTTTTTGTCCTAAGTTTTATTCTTAGTTTCTATTCATTGTTTATTGAAATTTTAAGCAAACTTTACGAAGATCCTAATTTAAAAGTCCTTGTTCCACCTTATTCCACCATTTAGTTTCCCATATTTTAATCATTGCATAAATTGTCTAAATTAAAAATTTCTTTTGAAAAATCAATCTTAAAATATGCAATGCTGGACATGCTCTTCAACAAAACTCAACACTAAAGAATGATAGAATGTATATATTTATACTGCAACGTTATTTTTGTGAAAGAGTTGATCCACATCGTAAAAATACTGGGTTGAGTTTCGGAGTATCTCAACTTCCTGGATACCTGTTGGCATTATGGATCCCAAGTAGTAGTTACCTAAGCAATATAAAGTAATGCAGCTATAGTTTCGTGTGGTTGCCTGAAGAACAGGAGATTATATCTTTTGGAATGCAACATAAATGTTGAGATCTCAGTTTGTGGAATCCAAAGAGTTTTATCTGTGAGTTTTAACTGTTTGCACGCACAAGCTTTCAAATGTCATGGAACTGAGCAATTTGCCGCAGCATATTAGACGAATTTTCTGATGGATTGAGATCGTTTTGAAAGTTGTAGCAAAGACTTGATATATTGAAACATAGTTGCAAATAGATGTTGGAGAATTGCTACCTAAAAAGGAACATTATTTCGAAACTGTGAGGGTGACCGTTGCAGTTTTGTCCTGCAGTTTTGCTGATGATTATAGCGTCTAACTATCTTCATAATTTGTTCTAATTGGTTGGTTTGATTTTTGAGTACGGGGATGGAAAGTTGCTGTTTTTTATAGTGTTGACTGTTTGTTATTGTGAAGATATTGCATGTATTGCAAGCACGATATTGCGTACAAGGAAATGAAACTCGACCTGCAACCTACGCCCAAAGAAAGATTTTGTTTGATTTACTCGATGACTAGTTTGAAGCATTTACTTTTGTAAAAATTCAAAAGCTCGGAAATTTTAATTGCTTATTTTTCGTCTGATAAATCAATTCATTACGTCGATCATTTGGGGAAATTTATATTTATGGTCTGTCAAAATTTATCGAAACTGTTTTTTTGAAATTGTGAACACTTTCGAAACTATCAGCTTCGAACATCGAGAGCATTGTGCTGCAAAATAATTTAATTTGATATCAAGTGCCTCCCAACAAAATAATTCGTTAATGACATCACTGCAAAAAATTGCATCATGGCTCAAGATTTAGTCTCCTGTCTCCTTCCGCATACCGCTCTTTCCTATTTCACGGCATCGGTAACTGCAATTTTGGCATTTATCATAACAATAAGCAATTCATTGGTCCTTGCTGCCATCATTAAAGACCCTTACAAAAATTTACGAAAGCCCTTCAGCTTTTTTCTTGCTAACATTGCTGCCAGCGATTTGATTGTTGGTATCATAACAATGCCTATTGCTACAGCAATGACTTCTTTAGAAGCATCAAAAAAGTTAACTCCGACTCATACAGTTATCGTACATCTGACATTCTTTATTACGGCAACAACAAGTGTTTTAAGTATGGCAGCGTTATGCCTAGACAGACACGTGACTTTAACATCCTCGTTAATGCATCGAATGAAATTGTCCCATAAACGTTGTTTTGCTATTATTCTCGCGATATGGGCAACCTCGATTGGGTTATCTATTGTTTACCTGTGGATTGGTTACGTTAGTATGTTATTGTTTTTCTTACATATTGCGTTGCTAATAACATTTGGTGTCAGCCTGATGACTTACGTTACGCTTATTAGGCGGTTGCGAAACATTTCGAGATCACTGACTTCATTTTCGAAAATCGCTTATACGGGAAAAGTTAAAGGCAAAAAAGACGAGCATTATCAGCGAAGACAAAGGCGAGAAAGGCACATAACCGAAGCATTCTTTGTCATTCTCATAACATTTATTTGTATACATTTGCCCGCAATAGTCTTTGCATACATACTTCAATTTTGCAATGATTGTAATTGCGATTTACGCCACATCTTACGAGATTTATGTTTTATATTTATCGCAAGTTGCAGTGCCGTAAACCCAGCTGTATGTTACTTTCGATTAAATTCGATAAAAAGGGCGATACACGCAACTATTAGATGCTCAAACCAGGCTGGCATGCAGTTCAAATCAATGAAATCGTACACGAGACACAATTCTGGGGTGGTAGGACTTGCAAAGTGGAATATAAGATCTGAGGCTACAAAGATGACAAGTTTCATTTCAGCAACAAATGAGGGATATGTTAGAGAATAAACAGCAAAGTCAAGCACTTCTGATGATTAAATTTTTTGATAGTTGTAAGAACCATTACGTCCATATATGTTTTAACAATGTTTTGAGTATCTGTGACCGGTCGTTGAATTACAATTCTACTTTTATATAACTAATTAAGGCTAACAATGATGCCAATTTGCATGTGACAGTTATGACCTTAACAATTGTTGTCCTCTTAATGTTCCGTCATCTGTTTTTAACGATAAATTGTCAATTGAAATCTTAAAACATTCCAGAAGATGTTGTTTATTTTTTGAACGTGTATGCCTATAATTCAAAAACGTCGAGTTTTTTTTATAACTACTCTTTATGAAGGCCCATGTTTCAGTTCCGTACAATAAACCTATGGTGATAGGCTGTGTAATAGTTTTCACTGATTTTTTGTGGCTTGGGTGGTTGTATTATCAAATTTACTTTTAAGACAAATTGGACAACTTTAAAGAAAATTAAACGTTTCATTGTTTTTTATACGGAAGCACTAGAATACTTTTTATTTGATTTTCGCACAATGCAGAGTAAATAACATTTTTACCTTAGCAAATTGAGTAGCATAGGGGAAAAATGTTTTTTATGCGCGCGCAGGCATCCAAACGAGGCTGAAAAAAGTGGCGAAAAATCAGTTG
>JAYJMH010072865.1:0-10950 GCA_036873815.1 Phacellophora camtschatica | reverse complement strand
TTGCCCCATGTCTCTGGAACGAACTGCCGTATTCACTAAGGGCAGCAAACTCAGTAGAAACATTTAAAACACTTTTGAAGACATTTTTATTTCGAAAACATTTCAATATACACAATGTATAATGTATTATTAAATTATCTTGTTAGTTGTAAAGCATGTAATGCGCCTATGAGCCCTGAAGAAATACGGCGCAATATAAATTTCTTTATTATTATTTATTATTATTAAAAAGTGTTAGCATGTTCAACGTTGTAAATAAACTTACCTCTCCACCTAAAGCCCTTGCCAACACAAATATGACAAATGATCCAGCAAACCAAATTGTTATTATCCACGATAACACCTGAAATTTAATAATATTTGTCAGAAAAACACAAAGAGTATATGCAGGGAAAGAGAAAAAAGAGGATTTGGAACTCTAAAGTTTTGTAAGAAAACAGTCCACCAGACTTAGCAATAGTCAGTCGTGTGTTTGAGAGACTAAAAATTTATTTGGTCAAAATCGGTGAATCTATGGTCATATATGCACAATTTTGTTCCCTTTAAAAAAATTCTTAAAATCAGTGTAAATTTCTGTCAAGCCTGGTCAATTGTGAGTGCATGTGCAATCTCATCTTAGTGTCAGTTGTTGTAGAAACGGTATCGCCCGAATGACTATCAAATATTCATTTCGGCTTCCGTAGTTCCACATATATCATCAGTTAAACGTAACCATAATTGTTTGTTCTTAGCTGTCTCCGTTGTGGGTCATATTTTCCAACGCTGATGGAATGTTATATTTTCACGCAGATTGATTTTTCTTGATGTTGTCACTTGGTCATTATTTATTGACACTGGTAGCGTGATTCTCCTTTTTCCTCTGAAACCTCTTGAGTTTGGTGCTGGATCTTTAAAATAATTCATCATAGCTTTACGTGCTTGTGTCCTCGGATTCAACCGCATGCAATGACCCAGCAACCTCCATTTTGATCGTCTGATTTGAAGTGACAGTGGATTTTTCACCTGACTTTTCATAGACTATCGAGTTCCTCATGATCGCTGGGCACTTAACGCCTAGAACAAGGCGCAGCAGTTGACGATGAAACGCATCCATACTTTGTTCTTTAGCTTTTGTGATTCCCCAGGTCCCTGCATTATACAGAAGTAATGGTTTAACGAGACTTTTGAATAGCTTCAGTCATAGCTCTGTTCTTACCAAATGTTTCCTCTTCCAAATTGCTCACAGATTTCGCAAGGTATCAATCGCTACTTGTTTTCTGTGTTTAACTGTCATCTTCACTATCGTCTAGCAAAGATCTTAATTTTCTGGTTTTGCGCCATTTTTCTTCGTCTAATTTATTTACCTTCGTCTTCGTCTCATTCACTTTCAAATTGTCTTCCTGTTGCACATCTTTTACTATTTTATTAAAGTTTCTGTTTCTGGCCTCACACGTCGTAATCAGATCATAATCATCTGCATAAATCGCTTCTTCCATCAACTGATGTTGCTCTGTTTTTGTGGCATTCGAATCTTCCCTTTCTGCTACATTTTCGCTCATTTCCATTCTTAACTTTCTTAATGCTGCTTCAAAATAGATGGTGAAAAGGGCTTCACTCCTCAGGCCATCTACTTGTGGAGATCCTGTGTTTCTTTCGAGAAATCGCGTTTCAGCTTTTTTGGCTTTGATAGTAATTTTGGTGTTACTTAGCAATACGCGAATCATTCTATTTTCATCTTCATCAGGACGAGGAAAGTTCCTGTAATGTCCAAGAGATTTTGATTATTGGTAATAACATGACTGGTCTGAGGTTTTTTTTTTCTGGGGGGGGGGGGTTCTTTTGGTTTACCTGGTTTAGAAAGCTGGCACTAAAATTCCTTCACTGGAATTGATTCATTCATGGTTTCGGAATATGTTGTTTATGATTGTCAGTAGAAAATGAGATATTATACACAAAAGCTGTCTTCAAATGCTTTTGCAATTTCTGTTTTCTTGGTTGAAACATTTTTCATCCATTTTTAATGAAAACATATGTGGTGCTGGGAAACCTATCAATGAAATGATAGGAAATGTATTCTGCAGATGGTGTATCTACATCTACATATTAATCAGTAAGACCCATAAGGCATCACACTGATGGTGTATGAATTTTTGTTGTGTGTATTGAGTTTCTTGACCTACCAGGCAACCCAAAAAAATCTCTGTTTGCAGGGCTGTGGCTTGAAATCTGCGAGGCTACTAATCTCAAATTGTATACAGAGTGATGTTGGAAGGGCAAAGAATTTGAGGTATCATTCAGTCATCTGCAATCACATTCACATGGTCAAAACTGGAAAAAATAGCCTTCATCTGTGAGTTTTCAAGTGGATAAAATAAATTATTTGTTTCCAGTCTACATTTTGACATTAAAACAACCTGCTTCGACTTGGTGAATTTGATCAATGAATATCTGCAAACTTTAAATTCCAAAAGAGCCAAGCAAGCAGGTTGTTTTAATGTCAAAACATGGAATGAAAATAACTGTTTTGCTCAAATTAGCTTTAAATATCATAAATTAAGGCAATTTTAATTTCAAGTCTTGGAAAAGGTAAACATGGTCACAAATGATGGATGATATTTCAAACTCTCAGTTGACTTTTGGACAGTGTTTAATGCACAATTTGAGATTTGTAACTTGACAGATTTCAAGCTACAGCCTTGCAAACAGGGAAACAGGTTTTCAGACAGGTTATTTTGGGTCACCCAGTTTATATTTGAATAAAATAAATTATTAATAATGATTGTACATACACGGAACTGCCCATATAATGAAAGAAGAGAAAATGCTAGAACAACGAAAAGTGGTCCCCAGAAATCAGGATTTTCTTTGACAATACTTCTTTGAAAACCAAGAGATGGCATTGGAAATAAAACACATCTGATTTTGTAATAGATGTCTTGCAAATTTATATCCAATTCCTCTCTGCAAATAAATAAAAATAATGTAAACATACATTATCTAAATTTGCAGAAATATTACAATGTTTCCCTATTTGAAAAAAATATACAATAAGATTGGCCAACATGTTAAATATTATGTAAATTGATGTAAGATTAATTTTTGAATAAAATCTTCTATTCCACATAATTGTACATTTTCATGCAAAGTTTTCAAGAACTAAAAAATACAATTTAATGTTTTGAAGTGGCTATGGATACAAGAGATATTCCATACACAATTGTCTAGGAATGCAGGAGTATTCCCACACCCAACCAATGCGGTTGAATGACCTATAATTCCCAGAATTGCTGCCTTGATCCTCAAACTTCAGGTAGACTCCATGAAATCTGTGTTGTTTGATATTTTGTTGATTTTTCATTCTTAAAATGTTCAAGTGTGAAAAATTTCCATATTCATAGGCCCAGGGTTAATTTTGCACTGTATTATCAATGTTACAAAATGTCTCAACTTAATTTCCAGCCTTTTAACAATAAATTAATTGCTGTTAACTTTCATTGAAATTGAATGAAAGCAATACCAATTGTTTTCACACAAATAAAAGACAGGTCAACCAATCACAAACAAATACTTCAGCTTAAAACATTGATATACAAAATGCTCTTCATCAAAGACTTAAAGCAGACATTAAACAAAACGTTGGATTCAATTGCTGCAAAATTGCTTTAGCATAGCACCAAATCATTTACAACTTTCACACTCCTTTCAAACAAGTTTATGTTTTTGGCACACTTTTTGTTACTATTGTTTCAATCTTTCATTTATACCATCAATTTGATTTCAATCAGATAGCTTGAAACTGATGTTAAGCAATCAACAATTAACTTATTTAATATTTTAAGCCCCCTGCGCCAAGCACAGAAACCCATACCTTGGGAGAATAGCAAGTGTATGTGCCTGAAACTGAAAGGTTATGTATAACCTGTGTTTCCTGCTGGAAACAAATCATCTCGAGACTTTTGTGGGCTAGGTACGTTAAATACAATAACTCACTCAACTCACTCACTCAACTCAATAAGTTATTATTGCTAAGTTTAAAATGCTAAAAACTCATTTTAAAATTAAATTGCTAAGCTCATTTTCAAATGCCGATAAAACAAATTACTGCATTTATTTGCTTACAAAAGAGGCTTGTCATATGCTTCATCATCAATCTCCTCAATTTCAAGAAGCCAACCAAACCCTTTTTTGCTCAACATTTGCGATGTCAGTCCTCCTTCAAGCCGCCCACCACCACCTCCCAATTCTTTTTTTGATGAAATGTTTGTTGAATCAGTGTTTTCCATAGTTCCACTGTATACATCGTCATGATTACCAGATCCTGTGGTGACAAATGATAGATCTCCCAACTCTATATTACTCATGTCGTTTGTGTTCATATTGTCGAGTTGGTTGATATTATAATAAATTTAGTTAGGCCGTCTTCCTGTTGTTGTTTGCCAATCCAAGAGATGAAGAAAGTAAGAGTTGCCTTTCGAAGTTTACATACCAGCAATGAAATAGCAGGCCCCAACTTTCATAAGCAGCTGCAAATCTTTCCAATTAGAATAACTTTCTTCCTTAAAATGAATTAGATTATTGCAAGTTGGTGCGCCTTGAAAATCTTGATTCTTTATTGTTTTGCTGTGACGTGGAAATATTAAATTTGTAGAATTTAAAATTTTATACCCAGTTCCCTGTGTTTAGAAAATCTCGAAAATGTGGAGCCCAGTGTGATGGTGGGACTGCGGTGGAATGCCTCACAACTTTAGAAAAAGACGGAGGGGGGGGGGGGGGAGAAAAAAGCACATTGTGTTTTGTGTTTCGCATCAGTGAGAAAAGTGCGGGAAAAGATCTTGTTGAGCCAGCCACGAAGAAGTAACAGTGCAAATTTGATCAAGGTAAGTACAGCAGCAAGCCTTTCAATTGAACCATGCAGGTATATAGACCATAACCAGTTAATTTAAAATAGCTGTAGAGGCAAGTTATCTTGCTTGACTTTGGTGATCAAGACCCAAAATGTTTCTCAGTAAAGGTTTGATGCTTGGTGCTTATAACAACACCTTTTATAAGAAATGCCAGCCCGAGATTTTGGTGAAACATTTTTGTAGAAATTAGAGTCTGCAGAAAATTAGTAGTTGCGTTTTTGACACTTTGTAAAAGGACAGCGCATATTTGTTAAAAACCCGGGAGGGGGGGGGGGGTACTCGACTACCCAGGTGTACGTGGAAAAGTATGCCAATATCCATTCAGGGACTTTTCAGAAAAAGGAGATTCAATCAAGGAAAAACCACCTTTTGCTCGGGTACGATTAACATTGACTTTAAAACAGAAAGCGATGTTTAAGAACAACTAACCAAATCAGCAAAAGTTTAACGTTTTTTCTGACTCACCCGGTGTATATATATTGAGTATATATATATATAAACTCTGTTTTACAAATTTAACCATGATAATATGATTTCAAGATGGGGTGAAGCTCTCTTTATATCTTTACAGCTTGGAGCTCATCCATTATGAAATTTCCCTTTTCGTACAATCCCTTGTGTTAATCATGTCAAAACGGTAGTTTGAAACAGTAGAATGATAATCGGTGCAAAATAATGGGAGTAAAGAATTCGAGAAAGATAACTCTAGATATTCCTAGCAAAATAACCAGAGTAAGATAATCCGAACAAAGTAAAAAAGAGAGCAAAATAATCAGAGAAAGGTAATCCAAGTTAATCCGAGAAGATCATCAAAGAAGAATAATCCAAGCAATAAAGCAAGGTAAACTGAGCAATCGGAGCAAATTACTGTGAGCAAGGCAATCCCAGCTAATATCAGGAAGATAATCCAAGCAAAAAAGATCCGAGCAAGATAACCAAAATAATTCAAACAATATATATAGTCCAAGTAAAAAAATCCAATAAGAGACTCTAAGCAAGATAAATCCAAGATGATCCGAACAAGACCTCAATCTCAAAGAAAACATATATACTTACTAAAAGATTGATCATCCAATTTGTCCTGAGAAGTAAACTTGTACTTTGATCTCCTCAAAGATCCCCCAAGTGATCCCCGTCTTTTCAGTTTTGAACCAAGAACACCTCCCGAAACTTTCGGCTTCTTTGCCTCTTCAATTGACTGCGCAATGGCGAGCTGTTCTGCTCTGTATACAAAATAAAATAGAAGTCAAAATTTCTCAATAGCAGGATGGCCCTTCCAGAGCAAAAAAAAACTTAAAACAAGACATTCGCCTATTTTGCAGGTCAAAAACTGCCATTTTGCCTTTTCTCTTTGCTTGTAATCATGATACATGCTAAACCCCGCAATGTTTCATTATTTTGTTAATATTCTCGATAGCAATTTGGCCCATTCAGGGCGATAAAATAATTAAAACTACAAACCTTGATTTGTTTGGCAGAATTCCTTGGTCTAAAAGTTGTGCTTTTTTACCGACTCTCTTCGCTTGCCATTCACCAATCAATCCTTGAAACATTGTGTCTCTGACATTGAAAATTTCTCCTTTTCGGAACATCAGCTCGTTGGGAGTCGCCTTTTCAAAATGATCAAAATTTGCTCTGAAGAATCAAAAGTAATACATCTAGAGTGTATATATATATATATATATATTTATATCTAGTAAATATGCAGAAAAGCATTCACAAAATGAAACAAAAAGCATTGATTTCAAAGATAAAAACAATTAGCTGGCGTCGATTTTGCCCGAGCAGCCGTATAACTATTCTAGCCTTTGATTGGTTAGAGCACCAATCCCACGGGTTCTCCGGACAAAAACTAGGGGACTGACCCCCCTCCCCCCTTAAAAATTGCGAGATTTTAGACATTAGGGCTGAGCAGTCTTGAAACCTCTGGAGCTACAATCATAATGCATCTAACATGTTGTGTTACCAAGGGTGGTCAAGTACTGTAAAATGTGTGACGCTATGTTTGTCCAGATTGATAAAAAAAACAAAAACCACCTTTGAATGTGATTTTAACAACAAATTTTGGGGGCAAAGATGAAATGTCTCTTTCTGCCAATCAATGTACATGTCAGTAAATTGCATAAAAAATAGACAGTAAATATCTCGGTTGTGCTACAAAAACTGTTATTCTTCTTCTTTGAGAAAACTATATTCGTCCTAACGAATATTGTAACAATTAGGACATTGGCACCTTTGGGACACAATTGGGACACTGGTTTCAAAGCGATTGTCCCTCGAGAGCAAAGCAAAATTTTCTAAACTGGAAAATGAAAACAAACAATGTTGCGGAGGAGATATTTTCATTTTCCAGTTCATAGAGGGAGTTTCGCTTTGTTCTTGAGGGATAATCGGTTTGAAACCAGTGTCCCAATTGTGTCCCAAGTGTGCCAATGTCCTAATTGTTACAATATTATAAGTGTCAATTTCTCTATTGTTACAAAATTCGCCTCTATTATTTGTCCTTATATAAAAATAATCAAAAATAACAATTACTGTCGCATAAAATTCTTCATCATAACATACCTCACAAAGAAATTATCTCCAAGCTGAGCTTTTATCTTGTCAAATTCTGAAAAATATGAGAAAAGTATGTATTAAACCTTTCACTCAGGAAATTCTGAATCTAAATTGCTTTTGCAGGGGGTAGCACTTATAAAGCAACTTAATTCCAAGAGATAAACTCAAGTTGAAATCATATATTTATGTAAAATTCATAGCGCACAGAACATCGCGTGCAAAACATCGTTTGCAGAACATCGCGTGCAGAACATCGGGATGTAACAACATGTGAAGGCTACTTATCAAAAATGTGACGTTTAAAGGTTTAATCGAGCTAGATTTCAAATTAAAATGTGGCAGAAAATGAAGATAGATTAAACATGGATGTAATTGGCATCCACTGAATTTGATTATACACAATCGCAACGTACAAGCCTTAGTAGTAGAAATGCAGCGATCCTTCCTTCTGCTAGAACTGTTGCGTTAGTGACGTGAACGAAGTTTTTATTGAACAAAATCATACCTGCTTTTTTAGGAGCAACGAAAAGAGACACTTCTTCACCTAGTGCCAACAAAATTAAAACAGCTTCTTCCCTTGTAATTTCTCTGAAATCAATCTCATTCGCCTGTAACAAAATTTATATTCACATAAACATAAACCTTACCGGGGGCGCCAAAAAAGCGGAGCATCTTTGACGAGTTACCAAAATTCGTGTACTGTACAGATTATATACAATAATTAAAATTGATATTCAATTTTTGACTCTTTCAGACATGTTTGGCCTTACTAACAATGATTGTTTTCGAGCTTTAGTGAGTTGAACACTTTTGGAAAATAGTTTGTAATGCAAGCACAACCATCGAAAAAAATCGAAATATATAAAAAATATTAACTGTAATCTTTGTAATCCGTGCAGTACATGATCTTTGGTAGCTCGTCAAAGATGCTCCATTTTTTGGCGCATCCGGTATATATATTTTTGATTGGTTGATCACATATGCCATTTTCTAAACAAAAAAAGAGATGTCAACCAAAAAAAATTATTGATGCAGATAAATAGCACTGTGAAATGGTAAGAATGCTGCTTGAATTTGTTTGATATCTTTCCCCTTTGAGTTATGCGGTAATTTGCTTGTTTGGCAAAGTGACGCCATTTTGTTTGCACAAAGTCAGAAAATATATATATACAAAGTTCATCTTGCCTCAGCAAGAAAAAATTCGTGTACTCAACTCAAATGGAACATTTGATTCTGCGTGCATTTCTAAATATTGTTTCAATGTTTCTGGGCATTTAATGCCACAATGGCAAGAAAAAGCATCCGACCGCAGAAATATTTTCAAAAAGTTATCTTGCTGGAAATTTTGTAGAATTTTTGGCGAAAGTTGCGTTGTTTATTGTGTTGAAAGTGCCAATTTCGTGCAGGCAATTTATAGGCAAAATTTTTTTGGCTGCAAGCACAAAACAAAAATCTCTAGACACTCTATTAGAAAAGTTCAATGCTCCAGCTCAACGCTCAAGAAATGTTTTTATGATCCAGCTGAAGAAATCTAAATCCATCCTTTCCATCATTTTCCTCTCCAACCCTTTCAGCCATTTTCCTCTCCCACCCTTTCAACCATTTTCCTCTCCCACCCCATGCAAACAAAGACTTGTAATTATCCTGTGTCAAGGCTGGTTTACACGATCATATTTTGGTTCGCAGGCAGTGCTCCCTTTTCAGAAAACGTTTGGCTTTCATCATACCTGCTTGATGAACAGAGACAAATTTTGAAACAATGGTTCGAAACAAACACTAGAAAGCGAGTGGGTGAGCATGTTGAACAGTTCCCGTCAGATCACTGAAGTTAAGCATGCTCCAGGCGCAGGTCAACGCTTGGATGGGAACTTTTGAGGCAACTGACCAGCTCATTTCCTCGTCCTTCGGAGAAGACATTAAGCCAGTGGTCCCATGCCCGGATGCGGCATGTTCACCCGTGTTCCCAGCTGGAAACAAGTCATCTTGAGTCAATTCGCAGGCTGGCATGCTAAATACAATCACACATAGTGAAATTGACACACTAGTTTCAAAACGATTATCCATCAAATACGAAGAGAATTCTCTCAACTGGAAAGTCAAAACAAGCAACCTACGGTCAGCATTATGTTTTGATTCTCAGGTTTAGGGAATGATGCGCTTTGTCTTCGATGGATAATTGCTTTGAAATTGGTGTGTCGATTTCACTATTTTCAAAAGTCTGCCCTGTTTGCTAGAAGCTAGGAGTTATCCAGAATCATCTGCGACCACCATGGTTAATTGTCCGAAACATGAAATTAAAAATGCCCTAATCTGCAAGCTTATACTTATTTCCAGATCGTGTTTTGAAAAAAACGAACATGCTTGCTTTATGGTGAAGTAGGTATGATGAAAGTAGATTTGAAGACATTCACTGACTAATTTTGAAGGTTGTTTTGAATTTGACAGACATACCTCCAAAATAAGATCTCCGTCTTTCAAGCCGGCTTTCTTAGCAGAACTTTTTGGTTTGACTGCAGCAGTAAAAATACCCACGGCATTGCCTCCTGCCACCTGGATGCCAAGACTACCTTTCTTGGAAAAAGTGATGTAATGTCCTTCATGGCTAAAAAATAATATATATATATACATCCGGGTTAGCAAAAAATTGGTTAAAAAATCATCAAAATTCAACTGTCTTTTATCTATCTAAATAAACTGAATAAGGTGTGGAAATAAAACTTATACAAACATATATTAAACAAATACAATTCAAATACTCTTCTTTCGCGCAACAATAGATAATGTGATTGAAAGTGCTCTTCTTTTGTGTCATAAGATAATGTGATTGAAAATACTCTTCTTTCGTGCCACAGTAGATGATGTGTTATACTGTGCGCACAGGAAAGCTGCACTCTTACAAGGAAAATGAAGATGGAACCTACATCAGAATGCTTAAGAGTTGTAATTGACATCTAATGGAGGGAGCAAAAAAACAAAGAAGACTTGTATGGTGGCCTGGGAAGAATGATTGCTGAATCTATGGGGTCAAACATATTCATCATACATTGATCCAATTTTCAAATTACAGAAAAAAGCAGTCAAAGCTATCTCATGTCTCCCTCTCTTGCAATCTTCCATGATTTTAAACTTCTGAAACTTTCTGAGATTTTTGAACTCCGACTCTTAACTTTCGTTTTTGATTATGTTAATAAAACTTCACCTAGTTGCTTTCATGACTTTTTCCTATTCAGTTCATCTGTTCATTAGTATTCCACAAGACAGGCCAGTCAAGGTGATTTATATATGTCCCGAAAAAATGAAATGAAAGCTTTCTTATTAAACAAAGTCAACCGATGAATCTAAGCTATTTAGAACATTCTTCAATATGGTTTAAAATCCATTCGATATCCTGGAGCCTAACTTTGGAATGATATACCAGCATCAAATAGAGGTTTCCCTTCGAAAAATTCATTCAAAAGAAGCCTCAAATCACATTTGCAAAATTTGCTATGAATTCTATTTAACTGCG
>JAYJMH010072864.1:0-26001 GCA_036873815.1 Phacellophora camtschatica | reverse complement strand
TTTATTGTTGTATTGTATTATGTTTTATTGTGACCTGCTCAGATTGTTGCATGAAAAATCACATGATAAAACTCGATAAAGACCATTTTAAAAGTCACGTGGCCTATGTGCTTATTTTATTATTGTTTTATTGTTGTATTGTATTATGTTTTATTGTGACCTGCTCAGATTGTTGCATGAAAAATCACATGATAAAACTCGATCGATAAAGACCAATTTAAAAGTTCGATAAACTGCATCAATATTTCAAAAACACGTTGCAGATCAACTAAGATCTATCTACAACGAGAAAAATAATAAGTGTAAAAACATAGGAAGCTTCATTCAGTGACGCTGGAAGCTGGAAAGGAGGGGAGGGGCAAAATATTAGTTTTCGAGAGGGAAAAGGGGCCACTGCCCCGATGCTGCCTTTCCAGTGCGGCTTTGAATATTTTCAACTTGCTCTTATTTTCTAACATGTGTTTCTAACATGTGTGACAAATGTTTTAAAACTGGCATCTAAGGTTGAATGTTTTTAGTTTTTTAAAAATTTAGGCCTCAATGTTCGTGTGAAGTTTATTCTCATAAAAAAGTTGATAAGCTTGAGAGGTCTTTTAAATGTTAAATAATAGTGGTAAAAGTTTTTGAAAATCTACGCAACACAAAGCACATGAAGCAAAGCACATTGTCACTCACTTGAGTAACATATTATTTGGTCGGCCATATCGTTTTATCATGGGTTTTAAAACACGATTAATGTTTAAAACACTGATTGAATTGTAGTGACTTTGTTTCTTTACTGTGTCTTTCTGACATCTTGTTTCATGTGAGCACAGTTGCGCCTTCGCTGCGATGCTTTTCTTGCGCCAATCAGAGCGGTCATTTTCGAGAAACATAAATCGTGTTTTAAAACCCATGCATAAACGTGACATAAACATAGCATAGAGGAAAAATGTTTCTCCTGCAAAGCTCAACGTTGTCAACATGTTGGAATTACTTCAGAAAATTGAATTATTCTCGTTGCTATTACAAGAAAAACCGAAGGATTCATTCGTCAGAATTTTTCTCCAAAACTAGACGCAGCTCATCAAGATTTTCCCAGAAGATATTCTACAACATCTGAGCAAAATAAGTATACCGGTGTCATACGCCGGGAAAATTGGGATGATACTTCACATTTCACTCGCAGTAGATAGGCCAACTTGAATTCTTTTCACTCGTGGTAGGCCAACTTGAATTCTTTTTAGGCCATTTGCATGTGCCAAAGTTATTTTTTTCCCATATCCAAGATTTCTGTTGAGAATGATAATGTTTGAGATTCTCAGAATTCCAGATATTCCCGTACTTGCCTAGTCAAGCTCCGAAGCTTATATCACATCGAGAAATTTTGTGGTGAATATCTTTTGACATTTATTAAAATTTTGCTGAAAAATTGTTGACAGGAAATGTCTTTTACTCAAAATCAGGACGCAGCCTCATCGCGAAACTTCTCAAATTGATAGAAAATTTATTATTCTGCTCGAATTAGGTATCAGCTATTTCGGGAAAAATTGGATGCGTTGGTAGGAAGAAAATATTCATTTGTTTATATTTTGTTCGTTGCAACTTCCGCCATACTGGTTTTATTTATTGTTTGTAACCTTCAAACAATAAACAATGGAGCAAACCTCGCTGACACTGGTAGTAACAGATCAGTGGGTAGTAAAGGTAGGGAGCAATTCCATTATTTATCGCTTCGCGGCATTTTTCAAATGGGCTACACATGAACCTCGATTTCAAAATGAACTTGCGCGCGCATAAAAAAGATTTTTCCTCTATGCCGTTGGGCAGTACTTACTAACGGCGAAGATGGGAGTCCCACAGGGCGACTGTCTGAGTCCAATCATGTTCACATTGTACCTAGCCAAGACATCAAACGGAGAAAGCAACTCACCAACAATGCAATGGCGAAATTGAAACACATCTTCAACAACAACAAACTGAAACCAAAACTGAAGATCAGAATATTCAAGGCATGCGCAGAAAGTATCTTCCTATACAATTCAGAGCTATGGACACTAACAAAAACAGCTACCAAAAAGATTGATTCATACCATCGTAGACCTCTTAGACAGGTGCTAAATACCAGATGGCCAAAGAAGATAAATTGCGAAGCCTTATACGAAAATACCAAAGAGGCAAAGTGGAGTACGAAGATAGATCAAAACCAGGAGAATGCGATATTTTGGCCACGCAACAAGATTCCCCGAAGAATCTCCAGCTAAGATAGCCCTAAAAGAGGCACGAAGAAAAATCAAGAAACCTAGAGGAGGCCAAGAAAAAACCTGGCTATCTGCGATAAAGAAAGACCTAAAATCACTGGACTTAATAAGAGGGAGCCACAGAGCTAGCACACGCAGCACTAACTGCGTGTGACGTCATAGTAGTAGTAGAAAACATTTCCACTTTGTTTTACACAATATCCCAAAATGTCCCTGAAGGTCACACAACAACAAAATTGAACAGAGTCATTGAAAATTGTGAAAAAGCTGGCAATGGCGGAAAAGCTGCGACTGGTATGCTGGCGCAACTGGTCAGAATGGGCCAAAGTTTATGAACTTGTATATTCTTTTAATGATAAAAATTGCCAAGAAGAAGGTCTACGGATGATAGATGTATGGAAAAGCAGGAGTGAATCAAAAATTCCCATTGCTGTAGAATGTACCGCACGCCTTGTTGCTGCTGATTTAGGCCATCATCATCATCAACTGAAGACCACGAGGATACTTTCGTTGGCGATGGCTTTGGTTCGATTTGTGAACGGAATGGTTGACCAGGGTAAGATATCAAATGTCTGGTCCATAAAGTGGTATCATATATATATATAAACATAAATAATTGCTTTTAATAAACATTTTAGTTGTAATAAAAATTGGAAAATAAGAATATTTGATTTGCAGGCTGCTGTGCGTTTCAAGTTCTTGTGGAGGATTTATCTGTCATTAAGATTATTTGCGTGGTTAAATTTGGGTCATTAAACAATATGCCTTTTGTTTTCCTTGTCCTTTTAAAGGAATTGCACTGCTACAACTACAGCTAAAATTTAAGAATTAGCTGAAATTTAAAGAATAAACTTATGAAAATTGTGATCCCCATGCCATGGGCATCAGAATGTTGTCTTTTCAAGTCTGCAACATGAAATTGAATATTGTTCATCATCATTTGAAAAACCAACTGAGAAGAAAAAGAGGAAATTTAATTATTATAGCTATAAAAAATAGGTTTTTAATTATTATAGCTACAAAAAAAATACAATATAGTTTGTACAAATTTGGTGTTAAGTTGTGAATGGCCTGTACTATAGACTGATTTACTTAATGAATTTGATGATCAAATATTCTTGCTTTATAGTTCAGAAAGGTTTATATGCAAGACCAGTGCAATCAATTGCAGAGGAAATTGGTCTGCCAGATTGGCTTGTAGATTTACGTCATGATGCAACTCATGTTTCTCTTCCATCAATGCAAATTCTTGAGGCTGGTCTTGGCTTTTCTCTTCAATGGCTGAAAGATAATTATTGGGAAAAAACTTTACAATCACTTGAAAGCAATGATTTAAAGCTTACAGAAGAATTTGATTCAGTTTTACAAAAATATCTGTCACTGCTGTCTGCTACTCAGCAAGTAAAAAAGAAGTTTTTGGATGCATGTGATTCTAATATTTTCAAAAAATTATCTTCAAGGGAGACTATCAGGTATTATATATATTACAACCTACAGTACATAGTTACACAAAAAAAGCTTAAATATTCAAAAATGTGAAACAAAATTGTATTTCCATGTGTGAATACGATAATGCTTTGAACTTCAATTTTTAATGTTTGCTACTTGTAATTTATTTTGTTTTACAACATTAAGTAGGAATACTCTTTTGGTAAATATTAACCACCATATATATCTGGTCATAGGCTGCACCACTAACTTTCAACCTGAAATTTTGTAAAAATAAAATTTATTTCAAGAATTATTTTATGAGATGACAAATGATGAAAGTTGGCCTATATTTGCATAATACATTTTGGAAAAAAAAAGATCAACATAAAAATTATTTACATAAGTTTTCAAAATCCAACCTTCAGTCAATGCTGCAACGATTACCCCTTGTCATGTTGCACAGGTACAAAAATGTCATGCTTTATTGTCTGTGCTATTATAAACACTCTAGAACTGAGGATGTGAACTTTTGGAAATCTTAAATGCAGGTTTATAATGTATGCCATGTTTTACACACAAAAATAAACCAAAACTTAAAAATAAAATTTTTTGTTAAATTTGTGTATTGTTTGGAAATTTATTTTTGTTTAATGATGATTTTATCCATATTTACAAATTAATTTAATGATGGAAAGACAATCTTTATGAGGAAACGTTGGCAGTCTAAGTTTATTCTGCTTTGCTAGGTCAACATTTCTGCCAGCTTTGCTTCAAAATGGTGTGATATTCCAGTCAAAGGACCAATTTCAAGAATCGAAGGACAAGGATGATCAAGAACCTACACAAATGTATGCAGAATCCTGGATGCCTTTGTTCAACTGGATATCAACGAAATGTAATAAATTTTATGTCAACTTACTTGATGTTCTCTTGGATTACTTAGAGAGAGAGTTTATATCTTCTGATTGTCGGAAATTTTGCTATTGCGTTGTGTCGAAAGTTATTGAGACAGTGAAATTAGAAGTATTTGACAGTGCACTTTTAAATAAAATCTTCCACCACTGTTTGTATAATCCAACAGTTGAGGGTAAATCGATTTTAAACGCGATAAAGGAAATGTGTAAGATTGGTCAGCACTCTTCAGGAAAAATTGCCATCCTTCTTCAGGCCATAGAAGACGAAGAAGATGGTATGTTGTGTTTACATGGCAATTTTACGGGATTGGAAGGTGGCAAGCTAGACGAAGCTTTGAACTATTTTCAAGAAAAACCCATTGGCTGCATTGATATTAAGTTGCCAGATCTTTTGGCTGAAAACAAGGCTAATCGAAGAAAGGAAACTGTTTCAACATGGGGTAAATTAGATGGAATTGATTGGAGTGCAATGTCCCCTGGTAACTGTTTACGAAATTTTGTTGTCGTCCAAGAAGATGAAGGAAAATCAGATATGTTATTGCTACCTAAGGCAGTAAATCTAGAACTTGAGAAAAGTTTATCTGAATATAATATCTCTGAATTCGAAGACAGGATGATAAATTATGACAGTGGTGCAGATATTGCTATGGAGGGCTGCATTGACGAACTTACAATCACTGATAAAGATAGGAAAGAAAATGGGAAAACGCGGATTGAATTGCCTAATTTGCTAACTGTTGGAGAAAGAATAATGTTATTTTAATTGTGGAAATCATTTGATCTTATTTCGCATTTGTGCTTTATTTTCTTAAACACTTCTTGTATTTTCCTCTAAATTTGCATAAATTGTGACCACATCAGACAATTTGCTTGCCCCAATTTCAGTCAATAAAATGTAAGAAATGCTAATTGTTGTTGAAATGTATCGGGAAAAAAAATCTAAATTTTAATATTGAAAAAAGCTAATGCTTACCAATGAAATTTAACAGGCTCAATATGGAAATGAACAAACAAAAAGCTCTTTTTAGTTGGCTTATTCGGCCATTCTGCAAGTCATTTTACCACTGTTTTTTTTTTCATTTTACAAAACAGCCCAACCGGCCAGATCTCTCTATGCAGAACATTTTTCGATTAGATTTTGCTTAAGAACATAGTTTTTGTCAGGAACACAACCTTTCAAAAGGAAATCACGGGAAAGGAAGCCATGACCATAGTTTATTGCTACCCATAGATGAAAGAAGATACGGCAATTTTTATTGGATTTCCCACAAAGGCTACATGTTTACAAAGCTGTTGTTAGTTTCTGGTCTTTTTGTTTGCTAAAGAAGAGGTTTAAACTTGAAGTTCGATGCCTTGCTTGGAAAAATCGAGTTACACCAATAGAAGAATCGAGTTACACCAATAGAAGAACAAATTTTCTGCTTCTGAAAAACCAGCTCTTTTGGTAATGATGATAGATTTCAGAATTGCGTGACCATTAGAGATGAATTTCTGAATTGATTTATATTTGGTCAGCATTGATGGAGATAAATATATTACACATTTTGATTCGACCATCATAAATGAAATGAAATTTTTTTAAATCAAAAGATTCAGCATACTGTGTTGGCATCACCACTAGTTTTCATAAGATATTCTACCTGATCAAGAGATGAGCATTTTTATGCTTGTTTCTGTTTCATAACAGTCATTGCTTGTCAGCAAATAAATTTTAATGTACCGTTGCATGATGCCATTCATTGATCAACATTGTCCAAATGTTAACTTTAAGGCTTCTTTGCCACAAGCAACCACAACCATTTTTCAGTCGTTCCTATGGTCTTTAGGAAACCCTAAATTTTAGTTATAAATGCGCATGACTCACAATTATTCAGTTGATTTTCCATTTTGGGACACCATGTGTAAGAAATCATATTTAATTCTCTTTTTTTTTAGTCAAATAAAGTAATTTTTTTCAGCTGCGTAGATGGGTGCATTCTATGCACTTAGGACCGAAGATCTTTGGCATGGAAAGAAATTCCCTTGGTGTACTGACGCAAACGTTTGGTGAAAACGATGGAAATTAATTGAAATTCAATTGGAATAAGAAAATCAATTTTTTCTGGCGTAAAAAGATTCTTATTGGCATGGCATTCGGCGTGGAGTTTACATGGAATGAACCCTGGGGTAGCGGTTTAATCTGTTTAATTTGTATATGGGTAACCTTTCAACAAAATGTTTTCAAGGGGTCCTCCAAAGAAATTACGAATATTAAATGGTAACGTATTAACAAAATAAAAATGTTCAATTTAGTAAAATTAAAATCAAATTAAATGAACCATAAATAACGTTTTGACCACTTACCCCTATTGTTAAACACTAGCGATCATTTACCGACTTTGAAAGGGTAGACAGGACAGGCTAAATAATATCAGGGGGATAAGCAAAGATATTTTGTTTTACGAAAATAAAGTAGACGCTGCGTAGGAGCTTGCTGCACGTAGGCTACTGAAGGACACGAACAATAAGAAAGTCAATACCGTAATAATTCGATTAAACCTTGGGGGAGGGGGGCTTATTCAAAACTCGACTTTTGATAGGGGGGATTATTCGAGAGGGGGAGCTCATTCAAAAGTCAGCTTCCCTGAAAGCATTATCTAAAAAAAGGCTTGAGTATTACCTAAAAAAGTAATCTTCTAATCTTATAAATGGTGGTACGAAAAAGAATTCTGGAAAGTTTGTATTCAATGTGCTGTCTTTCTTACCAAATCTAACAATATCAGAGGGAAGCTTATTCGATTTCTGTTTTGACAAAATAGGAGGGAGGCTTATTTTAAAAATCACCCTGAAGAGGGGGGGGGCTTACTCGAATTTTTACGATATCGGCTATCCCGATTGTCGTATATTACGTCATTGGCTCAGCTGGAGCAAATTCAAAATTTTCTACATGAATAAATAATTTCTGCATGTGTCTGTTTTGCATCTTTCTTGAATTGCTGTCAAATGATGCTTGTGACATATTTTATACCAAATGGGTGGCAATGGACTTTGTAAGAGCATCACCCGATGATACCTACTTTTTGTTAAAAAGTCACGAGACTTTTTACGATAAGTAGTCTCGCGGAGAAAAGGTCACAAGGCTTTTTGTTAGCGTGCTGCACAAATTTCAGCCAAGATGATGATGGGCCTAGGCATCGTCATGGACAAGAGACTTTGTTATTTAGTTCTGGTTCTATTGTTTGCCGGGGCTATTAAATCTGATAGATGTTCGATTGCAGATGATTCAAGGTTCGATTGCTACCCTGAAATGGGTGCATCTGAGGTTAAATGCTTGGCCAGAGACTGTTGCTGGGTTCCTGCTAAAAATAACAAGGCCGTTAATCCAAAAATGTTGATGGAAGACCGAGGTTTCAGTTTAAATTTAACAAACTTAAATACACCTTACTGTTTCTATCCAAATAACTTTGGAGGGTACAGAGTTACTGGCATCAAGGAAACTGAGATGGGGTTTTTGCTTAATTTGCAAATCAATGGAAAAGGTGGTCCCTACCCAAACAATTGGAAAGAAATTGTAGTCGATGTTTCAATGGAGACGGAACAAAGACTTCGTGTAACTGTGAGTAAATTTTATTGCTGTTTGATTTATTGCTGGATATATTTAGCTGTTTATGGCTGTGTTAGCAACTGTTGAATAGTCGTAATGTTTAATTTTTTATATCTACTTAACATTTTATATCCGCCACCCCTACAACCCAAAAACATCACGTGTTTTTTACATCCTTATTCAATCTCATTATTTTATTTTGTTCTTGGCACAGCAAAATGCTATCTTACATATGATGGTTTAATTGAATTTTGTATTTCATGCATTCAGCGTCTATCAATTATATCAACTGCATATCATTATGTTTTCAATCAGGAAATGAAATTTTTTTGCGATCTGGAAATATAAAACTTTCTGTCAATCAGGAAACAAAAATGTTGTCATGTTATGTGGACTGCACTTGGGAACAACACTTCAATATATGAAAAGGAGGGAGAATTTGTTAATTTTGTTAATTTTTACGTTCTTAGATCAGAGGTGCAGACGACAAAAGATACAGAGTTCCAATTCCAATTCAAAAAGTTGGAAGAAAAAGCCCGCTTCAAGATTATGAAATCACATACAACAAAGATCCATTTGGGTTTCAAGTCAAGAGGAAATCAACTGGGAGAGTGCTGTAAGTTTCTTTTGAATTAATTATTTGCAAAAATGTATTTATAATAAATTGTGTGATCTACAAATTCAAATTCATGTAAATTTATTACACAAAGTTAGTGTTTAATCATAACGCTGCCAAGGACATTGTCAAATTTACTAGGTTATAAGATACAACAAATCAGTATAAAAGCAATAATTATAACAAACACACAAACTACAATTTATCACTAACAAATTTGGCTACTTTTTTATTGTTTTGTATATACATTTTTACAACACATGACATATAAATATATGAATAGAGAACAGAATTGAAAAAACAGGCATCAAGGACATACAGTAGGATGTTTTGTTAGGGGTGTAACTCCATGACACAAATTATTAGGAACCCAAGTAATTTAAAAATTTTCCAAAGAATATTTTGTTGATCTTGACTTGCATTGTCAGGGATGATTGGCTCTATGACCTGGGAATCAGAAAATGCACAGTAAGATTATTATCAGGTCAAATTATAATCAAACTATTCAGCTCTGGTTTGGTTACACTCAATTTAAGTCATGTGAGTAATCTCTTGATAAAAAGATCTTTGATTTTTTAAACATATTTTATGCCATGAAAACTATCAATGCACAAAGTAGAAGAATACTAAAAGTTCTCAAGAGATTGATCACATGACTTGAATTGCATGTGAATAAATGAGTTGAATTGGTCTATTATAAAATTTTGCTTAAAATCAAGTTCAATTTGCTTGAACATATGTATTGGAATACATTTAATATTTTTCTTGTAGCCATTAAAAAATTCAAATTTAAATTACTGATTCAAATATTTAAAAAAAATTAAAAGATAATGCTGAATTGTAAAGTTTTATCACTAAATTGTTCCCAAGTGCATAAACTGTATTTAATTTAATTTTAGATTTGACACTTCAATTGGTCCACTCATTTTCTCAACTCAATTTTTGCAAATTGTATCATCTTTACCATCACATGACATTTATGGTCTTGGAGAACACATTCTTGGTTTGAGGCTCAGCACACAATGGAATCTTTTGACTCTTTTTGCAAGAGATATTGGTGACCCCCCTGTAAGACACTATTGCAATTACATATACTTTTTTAATTACTAACTATTTATTTTGTCATTTTATTCTTCACTTTTATTGAAGGTTTGTTTTGATATTTGAAAAAAGTTTGTAGTCAAATGGTTTATCGTTTTCATACCTATATAACTACTGTATATATACTAGGAAGTGGCTGAATATGGGGGGGGGGGGGGTATTTTTCTCAAAACAATGGAGAACAAAGAAATAATTTAAGAGATGAAGATGAGATGTTTCAACTTTGTTTTTATAATCATTTTGGGGGTTATATATCAAGTTATATATATATATATCAAGCCTTGATATATATATATTGATTTCAAGGGGCCCATAGCAACCATTGTTCTAGCCCCCAAAAATCACAAAAATGTATATTGTATTGATAATTCAAATCACACAACACCTGTTGTTCTCATTGTTTAATAAACAATCAGCACCTCAATAATTTTTCAAAGCTACATTACTGATTGATAAATATTAGCAATAATTTTTGGATTGATATTCAATAAAAATTTGCCACAAGAAGATTCGTTTAATTCCGTAGCAAGTTTTTGGGACACCCGGGTGGGGGTAATGGGGTAGTACCAAGTGGCCCAAAAAAAAACAATTCCCGTTTGCAAGCCTTTGGCTTGAAGTCTCTGAGACTGAAAATCTTAATTTGTGCATAAAACGCCGTCCAAAGGGCAAACGTAGAGTTTGAGATATCATCCAGTCATCTGCGACAACGTTTACCTGTCCAAAAATGTGAGCTTATTTTAATTTACCCTTCACTTGGGAGATTTTAAGTTAATTCGGAAAAAACATGCATATTTTAAGTCCATGTTTTGAAATTATTTACCGATCAAACTCCCCATATCGATATAGAAGCTGGTTGTTTTATTGTCAAAATGTGAACTGGAAACGAATGGTGCTTTTTCAATTGACTTGAACGTTCACGAATGAAAACTATTTTATTTTCCAGTTCTGACCATGTGTACATGTTTGCAGACGACTGAAAGATATTAGCCTGAATACATCAGGCCCTTAGGTTCGCTACTGTGGAGGAGTTGTGGGGGGAAAAGCCCCCACGCTCAACAAGGGCCTGATTAGACATTGGCGTGCATCCAAATATCTTTAGCCAAATTACGACTTGTGTAGTAAGTCTAGATAGATATCAGAAACTCTAAGTCTGCCCTTCGGACATGGTCCTGTCAATAATTTGAGATTGGTAGTCTTGCCGAATTCCAGCCACTGCAAACCAGGATAGATTTTTTTTCTGTCACCCGTTGTATTATTTCTTTTTGTAATGGTTTGTTTTTTCTTTTGTTGCATAGGGTGGTGTTAACTTATATGGAGTTCATCCTATCTACATTAACATGGAAGGGGATGGAAATGCAAATGGAGTATTTTTATTGAACAGTAATGCTATGGGTATGAATGAAATAGTTTTATTGTTTAGAATGTTTGTTATGAACGACATAAACAGCCTCGTGTCATAATTCTTTCAAGATCACTCTCTATCTATGTTGTTTCAAGCGTTCTATTTATACAATCCATTTGTTATAAAACATTTTCCACCGAGTTTATTTTACCCTATTTTATATAATTAAGTTATTTATATATCGTTGTTATCTTTTTAGATATTGTTATCCAGCCTAAACCTGCAATAACATACAGAACAATCGGTGGCGTCTTGGATTTTTTCTTTTTCATGGGACCGACTCCTAACGATGTAATTTCACAATATACTGATGTGAGTGGAATTTAGTTTTTGATGATCAGTAAAACAATGACGAGCCCCATCTTTTCTTTCCCATTGCAAAAATTACTAGAGAAAGTTCAGGAGCTCGACTTTTTCACGATTGAAACTTAGTCCATGTTTGAAGAGACGATTCCAATTTATTACATGTCTATACGTGCCGTGATAAAAGACGTGTTTAATGTAATTTTTTAACCCCCGAATTTATTTTCAATTAGCAGATAAACTCATTCTAAGTTGTAGTTTTCAGGGGGTAGAGCAAGCTAAAGCCCGTCGCACACCGGAAAAAGTTTTGGAATTCTCACACGACAAAGTCTTGAAAATTGACGTGAAACTGTTATCATGTGAATATCACGGCAAATGCTTGTCTTTGTCTTTGAAAACTGCCTTCGAATTCCAACATATTAAATTTTGACATATTTTCTATTGACTATGATTTTGAAGAAGAAGGGCAGATTTTTTAACAATAGTGAAGTTGAAACGCCAATTTCAAAGCAATTAGCCATCGAAGCCATGTTTTGATTTTCTGCTTGAGATAAATCGCTTTGTCTTGAATGGCTTTGAAATTGTCTTGTCGATTTCACTATTGTTACAAAATCTGCTCTTGTTATTTTGAAGACAATCTTTGAAATACGAAATCTTCATCTTTGACAATGGCGCACTGCCGATTTTCTCTCTACTGGCTTGGAACATGCTTGGAAAGGAAAATCTGTCGTAATACGGTATACTTGACCAGCTATAAATTCAGTTCAAAGGCTTAAAGTTTGACCAAAGTTAAAAAAAATTTAAACTGTTCATCTAAGTTAAAATTCTTGCTGCATCATGCCTTTCCGAAGAGGTATGGACCTTATGTGGTGGTGGCTATGATGTTGACAGTAACTGTTATCCTGATTGAACTGTGGAAGACATTTTTCGAGCTTTGGTAACTGGGTGTAAGGTAATGAATCTAACAAATGATGTGCAATTTAATTTTAGCTGATTGGAAAGCCAACGGTGCCTGCTTATTGGTCACTTGGATTCAATCTGTGCCGGTGGGGATATGGCACCATTCAACGGATGGAAGAGGTTGACAAAAATATGGCCGACAATAAAATTCCCCTGGATGTGCAATGGAATGATATTGAGTACATGGACAAACATTTAGATTTTAGCTATGACAAGGAAAAGTGGTCTGGATTGCCTCAGTATGTAGATAATCTACACAAGAAGGGAATGCACTATGTTATGATTATTGTAAGTATCTTTTTCAACTTTGGCAGATATCATGACAAAGCATTTTGATTTTAAACGTGACAAAGCGATTTGCAATAACAGTAAATTGATTTTACACGTTTTCAGAAGGTGTTAGTTTCAGAAAGTAGCCAACAAACTGGTCCTCTGGAAACCATCCAATTGAAGAACAAACTGTGGTAGAAGGAAAATGACATACATAGACAGTCTACTACAAGATGCAGGGATGGATAACGTGCAGGAACTGTATACGCTCATGACTAACAGAGAGTGTTGGAAAAGCTGTGTGGATTCTGTGGGGCGTCATAAAGGGTGAGATGAGATGATGATGAGGGAAGATGAGATGATGAGCGAAGGTGTTGTTGTGAAGTGGTTCGTCATGCGCAGTGACTGTTGAAGGTAGTCAGACGACTGGAATTCGAACCTCAACCACGACATTGTCAAGACAAGGGGTCACAGGATAGCTTAGTGATAGAGCTACGTTTGCTATCTCAATGCTTGCCGCTAAAACTCGCAACTTTACTTTCACCGCCTTCAGGTGTAGTTAATAGACTCGCATCAGAAAGCACCTTTGTTTTTTTTATTTGAGTTTTCTAGAGGAAGGTATGTACAATCGAACATCGAACCAAGGTTTAAAATCTATTCTTGAGGATTGTAGATTGTTTTGTTCCACTTTTTGTTTTGTTTGTGCATCTTTTGTTATCTTTCCATGCTTTTATTTACAAAATCTGTTTTGGTTTTATTCATTTTCAGAATTTTTAATGCTTGTAGCTATATATGTTGAAAATATAAGACCAAAATATGTAGCTATATAAGACCAGCAATACAATGCTTGTTTTTGTTTGGAATGCGGTTATTTGTTCAGTATCGTGTAAATGCATTGCCCAGCCGTAAATGTAGCACTGACATTCTATCAATTTCAGATTTATATGTGATCAATCAACGACGTGAAACGATATATTTTTAGGGGTAAATTCATGCGAATCTTGTATTTAACTTTTTTTAAAAATTTAGTTCGAGCTTCCTTTTTTTAAATTGGGGTGATCCATTTAAAAAAATATATTGTTATGGCGCCATGCGCACTAAAATCTGACAAAAGTTTTTGATTCCTTTTCAATATGATACTTAGAAATATGAAGAAAATTGAAAGCGCTTGAAAAGTGCACGAAACAGCACCCTGTAATATCATTCTGTGGTTGATGAAGTTGTCGGAAGGGTAGTCTAGAGTACTCCTAAGTATACTCTGTAGCACACTTAAGCTTGAAATACGTGCTGACATGAATGGATTACGCCCAAATGTGCTTTGGAGTAATTTTTCTATGAATATGGTTTCTATTTCAATTCCACGTTAGTTGCCTTCTGTTGCTGAAACTTTCAATTATTTTGTTTACAGGATCCAGGTATCAGTAACCAGTTTCCGAATTACGATACGTACAAGAGAGGACTTGATTTTGATTGCTACGTTAAGAACGCAAGTGGGATGCCTTTAGTTGGCAAAGTATGGCCTGGCCTCACTGTTTATCCAGATTTCTTTCATCCAAATGCATCGAAGTATTGGACTGGAGAAATTTCAAGATTCCACAAACTGTTTAGTTTCGACGGATTGTGGATTGTACGTCAAACCTTGTTCAATTTACAAAAAATATTAAGGAGAATGAACGGACATAAATCCAGCTCAATTAAAAATGACTGCCTGTTCTATTCAAATTGCACAGCAACTGAACCAATAATCCCATTGAATGTCCAATGACAAAGGAGCTTTCAATTTGATTGGTTACCTATTTATAGATATGGCATCACGCCATTTTTTATATCCGTTGATTCTCTTTAATATGTAAATTAATAAAATGTTGAAACCATTAATACATTGCACGACGTTTCTGGTATATACGATGTTTCAAGAAATGCGACGTTTCGTGCATATACCAGGTTTCAGGCATACATGACGTTTCGGGCATATACGACGTTTCGGGCATATACTTTTTATCAATATACTCTTTGTCTTGATCAAGAGTATATGATCGAAACGTAGTTTCGGTATTTATTTATTCCTAATCACTATTCATAGACTTACTAGAATCGTCGTAGTTATGCAAGGTACTACACGCAACAACATCATTGTATATACCTGGCGACCCTAAAATTAATTTCATTTTGCAGGGCTGCAGCTCGAAGTCCGCGAATTTTCAAATTTCAAATTTTACACAAAACGACATCTGAAGGGCAATCTTAGAGTTTGGAAGATCATCCAGTCTTCGATAATCGACCACATTTATCTGTCCAAAAGATAGATTAAAATTACTTTAATCTGCGAGCTTTCTAGTTCATCTGAAGAAACCTAATTTATTTCCAGTCCCTGTTCTGACGTTAAAGTGACATAATTGCCGCAATGGCAACTTGGGAGTTTAAAATTTGAAATGAATCGTTGATAAAACTCCCATGTCGATATAGGAGGAAACAGGTTGTTTTAATGCCAAGACGTAGATGAATAAATGGTATTCTTTAAAATTGACTTAAAAACTCACGAATGAGGGTAATTTTAATTTCTCGTTTTGGGTAGGTAAACGTGGAAGCAAAAAACTGGATGATATCCCAAACTCTAAGTTTGCCCTCATGACATCGTTTTGAGTAAGATTTGAACTTTATAGCCTCGCAGATTTCCAGTTACAGCCCTTCAAACGGTAACAGTTTTTTTTAGGTCACCCCGTATTTTCGTTAATTTGATAGCAGTTTCCAGCGCTATTGTTATCAATCTCCCTGCATATACCGCCAACTTGTTTTCAATCAGATCGGGTTGAAAATGATGTAAGGTGGACATCGAAACGTCGCTCAATAAATATTTTGTCACCAGTTTTCATTATAAAATATATTTGCTTAATTTACCGAATTATTATAATTTATCAATTTTGGTGGTAGGGAATTTGCTGCATCAAAAATTTAATACGTGGAAAATTTAAATATTTATTCTCCGATCCGAGAAGACGTAAAACCTGTTTGTTTTTACCACAGTTCATGTCACATGATAAATCTGTTGGGAAATTTTCCTTTTGAAATTAAGTTACGGTAGGAACCCACCAATAAGAAGCCGGTTTTTGAAAATCAGTTTGTCTGGTTTCTTATTGTTTTGGCAATTTAGATAGAGTTGGGTTAATGTATGCTGCCAATAATGTGACAGAAAATTTATATTTAATGTTGCTATTTTAGTATACTAACCTTAGAGTATGTATTCGTTGCTTTTTTGGATGGAATATTTTTCCTGTTTTTTATAAAAACGTTTTGTGCAGCTTTTCATTTCTTACATTTTATTGAAAAAAGGTATTTTTATTACACAGGATATGAATGAGCCTTCAAACTTCATTTTTGGGTCAACGGAAGGCTGCCCGAAATCGACTTATAACACACCACCCTACACTCCAAGTGTGGCCAGCGGAAATCTTATTTCTCAAACAATTTGCATGACTGCCAAACACTATAACGGCATGCATTATGATTTGCACAGTCTATATGGATACTCCGAGGGAGTTGTCACTAATACGTAAGTTTGATTTGTTTATACTGTACATTTATTTAGTTTACTTTGCTGTTTTATTCCTCCAGGGAGTTTTTTTATATTCCATTAAAAGTTTACAAACACGATACTAGTTAGCAAATATAAAAATCGTGTTCACGTGTGGCTATAATATTATTAATAAAAGTAAACTATTTATTGTAAAAGTAAAATATGACCTAGAGCTTGATAAGACTAAATATGTCGGGCATAAACCCTTCATCAGTAGTCAAGAAAAGTAAAACTAGACGTAACACAGGGTGAGACTCGATTGTTGCATAATGGCTGAGGTGTTTGATCTAGTTTGTTTTGTACAGCGTGTTTCCAGATTTTCTATCTTTTGCGGGATTTTTGTCATCTTTTATTCCCTTAAATTTAAAATAGAACTTATCACGCTATGACTTATGAAAATTTAAGTTTATCGGGCACAAATTAACTTGAAAGTAAAGAAGCGCCATCGACGCAAAAACGATGAATTTAATGGTATTGGACTTCCATATGGGATTTCTTAATGGTATGGGACTTACATGTGGGATTTCTTCAGAGCAAAATCAGGGTCGGGTAACAGACAAATTTTGTAACAATAATGAAATTGGCACACCAATTTCAAAGGAATTATCCGTTGAAAACAATAAGAAACCATCTTAACTGGAAAATGTAAACAAGCGAAGTCATGCAGAGTTGCGGAGGAGATGTTTACATTTTCCAGTTGAGAGAGTTTTGCTTTGTTTTTGACGACTTAATCGCTTCGAAATTGGTGTGTTAATTTCACTATTTTTACAAACATTACCTCTTGTTTGGCCGAGTTCTTCAAAAAAAAAAACAAACAAACAAAGATGTTAGGCATTTGTAAAATATGTTTTTTGGCAGTGCCCTTTATGCAGTTAGAAAGAAACGATCTCTTATTATCGGAAGATCGACATACCCTGGAAGTGGGGTATTTCAAGGACATTGGACTGGTGATAACCATGCTAGTTGGTTTGATCTTGCTAAATCAATACCAGGTACCTTGTTATTTAATATTGTTATGTGCTGATATCTGCACCTTGTTGGTTGATATTGTTATGTACTGATATCTGCACCTTGTTAGTTAATATTGTTATGTACTGATATCTGTACCTTGTTAGTTAATATTGTTATGTACTGATATCTTGTTAGTATGATATCGTACTGTACGAGTATTAGTTTCTATCTATTGTACCAGGTAAACCAGAAGAAAGTTTGCCTAATCGTATACCAATTATTCAACCGATTTAAAATGTTCTTTTTTGCAGTAGGGCATCGGTGGGATTTATCAGGCAACGGGATATATCAGACACTTGCAGTTTTGAACAACTAAAACACAACACAAACATTTTAAAATCAGTACTTACCCTTTGTGAACCTAGATTATTCCTTTTTCATTTGAACGGTTATTGGTGTTTGTGTGGTGTTTTTGGTTGTTCAAAACTGCATGGTGCCTGAGACATCCCGTTTCCTCATAAATCTCATCGACACCCTACATAACATGAAGCATGGCTGTACATACTTAAGTATTACTTATATTTTTGTGAAATTCATCGTTTTATATGCTACCAGGTTTTGGTACATTGTATTAAGTCAAAGAAGAAAAAATCCAATGTCTTTTCTCTTCACATGGTTAAAATCAGAGACGGAGTCGATAGCTGCAGGAGAGCAAAACTAATACTAAATGAAAATTGGGTGTTCCAAAATTTATTCTTCGCAGTCTATTATATTTTACTGTTCTAAAATTAAGTAAACTGCCACTTGAGAGAAATACTGTTGGCATATTTGGTGTTATTATTTATGTAGTTATCAGTATCACTCAAATAATGTGTGATTCTGGTCTGACATGAAAAAGTACGTTTTCCATTATTTAGTGACTTGTTTCAGTTTAGGTTGTCATAATTTTTATGTTCTTGCTTGCTGGGTTTTACCGTATTGTAACACTGTCAAGTTCTAATTACTGTTTAGGTATTCTGAATTTTCAAATATTTGGTATTCCGTTGGTCGGATCGGATATATGTGGATTCAATGGAGACACGACCGTTGAACTATGTGCAAGATGGATGCAACTTGGAGCGTTTTATCCATTTTCAAGAAATCACAACACAATTAATGCCAAGGTGAAAAAATGATTTTTTTTCAAACTTATAATGAATGGTTTGTGTAAAGAAAGTTTATCAAATTTTAATCTGGAAGACAGTTAACATCCGTTATCTCGACACAAAGGAATACAGTTAACGTCCATTATCTCGACTGCCCGGTATCTCGAACATTTGCTATTTCGAGCAAATTTTTTTATGAAATACTGTCGTTAATTCGAACATTCTCTATCTCTAACAACAGTTTTGTATTTTGTAACAGTAGTGAAATTGATACACTGTTTTTAAAGGCGATTATCCATCGAGAACAAAGCGAAACTCTCTCTCTCAACTGGAAAATGAAAACATCTCCTCAACATTGTTTGTTTCCAGTTGAGAGAGTTTTTTTTTTTTTTTCGAGGGATAATCTCTTTGAAACTAGTGTGTCAATTTCACTATTGTTACAAAATTCTCTAACATATTTCAATTTCCCGTAAGAGTTCGAGATATCGGGTGTCAACTGTATTTGATATATTTCACTGAAGAGGCTGTCGAAAATCTTGACATAAAACAACTGCACTACTGGATGTTTATGTATTTTTGAATTAACGATACCAACAAGCAATGATATATTATCCTGCAACAAATGAGATCATTTAAAATTTCTTGTGCTAAACGCTAGCAGAAGAAGTAAAAATTTTGAACATACATTACAGTTAGTTTTTTAACCTGTTTTGGAACTAGATTACCTTGTTTCTAGGCTAGATTAATTGCGAAAGCCTCAATTCGCTCCTCTATCTTATATTATTTGTTGACAAAGTGGCATCAAATACATTGCAGGGAAACAAGGGACTCGTGTAATAAAGCTATTGCTAGACGTTTCTTTGACAGATTTGACATCACTTTGATGAAAAGCGGAAGTGACGTCAAATCTGTCAAAAAAACGCAAGGAAACATGGCATTAATCTAATGAATATGCTTTTGTGCGAATTTGGTCACGTGATTTTGCCTTGTTGAATTTGTTTACTTCTTACCAACGTTCGAAATTTATTTGAATTGAAATTTATATTTATATGATATATATTTTTTTAGGCACAGGATCCCCCATCTTTGGGAGAGCAGGTTATTGTGGCATCAAGAAATGCATTGAATTTGAGATACCTTCTGCTTCCATACCTGTACACGTTATTTTACGAGGCAAGCTTTACAGGCAGACCAGTAGCACGGGCCTTGTTCATGGAGTATGTTCACCTCTTTTCAGTTCTACCACGTCCTAATTATTTCTTGATACAGTAGAAACCCTCATGAAATAACTTGGATGCCAGCCTAACAAGGGCAGATTTCATTATTGCTACCAAATCCGCCCTTGTTTGCCAGCATGGTAAAGGTTCATATTCGATATCGTTAGAAAACATAGAGCTGGAGGATAATGGAAGGGCGAGTTGACTAAACAAGTATAAAAATTGTACATTCACAGCAGTAAAAATGACTTGATAGAATGTAAAATGGAATGCAAGTATTCCCAAGATATTCGATTACTCAAAACTGTTTTCACAAGGGTGGTTAATTTTACATTGAATCTCAACTGTATAATGTGCGCTTTCTAATAATCAAAAGACTTTATTTTTTCTGGATTTATCATTTGATTCTGCACAGAATGATGTAAGAACGTTGTCATTACTTTAATTTATTTATTCAAGGTTTATCTAAAAACCGACTGCAGAAAGATTATTCTTTTTAAATCTTCCCACCCAGAGAAACGGTAACCATACAAGTCTATCAAAGTTCGCTCATTGAACACAATAAATATTAATGTCGTTATCTTTGTAATCCACCTTTTCAAGATAAGGCCGCCAATATGGAAATTAATAAAATTTTTGAGATTTACGTTTTTGATTCTTGAATTTGATTATGCCACCAAAGTTTAGTTCAGTAACAAATTTCTACATTTCTACGCACATTATTGTCTAAGTTATAGCAATGGGAAGATTTGATGCTTGTGAGGAATTTGACAGCAAAATGTTTGTTTGATAAAGTTTTTTTCCAAACACCGTTTCCACAGTCAGAGCTCTTACAGGTTAAAATCATTTTTATCACCATAATTTGGACATTATTATACGTTAGAAATTTAGAAATCGCTCTTTAAACTAAACTTTGGTGGCAGAATCCATTCCGAGAATCAAAAATGCAGCCTCTCCAAATTTATTTCATTTCCATTATTGCGGCTTTATCTTGAAAAGGTGAATTTTTAGATGGTCTTTCCGAAAACGTTTTAGGTTGATTTCTCGTAGTTCTACTGGGCTGCAATGATATGGATTCAAATTATCTGAACAACTTTATTATTTGCTTCTTCATATTGTATGTTTATTTTATGGTAAATACACCTTCTTTATTCAATAACTTAAAATTTTAGGTTTCCAAAAGATAAAAGCACATATGGCATTGATCAGCAGTTTATGTGGGGACAAGCATTACTTATTAGTCCTGTTTTAACACAGGTTTGTTTCATTTTTACTGACGCAAGGTATTTATTTCAGATATTTGGCCGTTTCATCATTTATAACTGTATTTTTACTCAACATAAAAATTATTGTATTGAATTGAAATGTTGTGGGAACTATTTTAGTAAAAAAGGCGTGAGAACTAATTGACATAAAAAGAATCGCAAGGCGAATTGAGTAGTACGAATGATAGTACAGTGAATAATACTCAGTTTTATGAGTACGATTTAATTTATTTTACTTTGTCTATGTACCGTATTTCCTCTAGTAAACGCCTATCCTCAAATAAACGCCTCCCTCTAATGAACAAAAATGGCGCATAAAAATGGCAATAAACGCCTTCCTCTAATAAAAGCTTATCTTCAAATAAACGCCTCCCTCTAATAAACAAAAATGGCGCTTAAAAATGGCAATAAACGCCTTACTCTAATAAACGCCTCCCTCTAATGAACAAAAAAATCGCGTAAAGATGGCAATAAACGCCTTCCTCTAATAAAAACTTATCCTCAAATAAACGCCTCCTTCTAATGAACAAAAATGGCGCTTAAAAAGGGCAATAAACGCCTTCCTCTAATAAAGCTTCTCTCTAATGAACAAAAAAAGCGCATAAAGATGGCAGTAAACGCCTTCCTCTAATAAAAACTTATCCTCAAATAAACGCCTCCTTCTAATGAACAAAAATGGCGCTTAAAAATGGCAATAAATGCCTTCCTCTAATAAAGCCTCTCTCTAATGAACAAAAAAAGCGCATAAAGATGGCAGTAAACGCCTTCCTCTGATCAAAAGCTATCCTCAATTAAATGCCTCCCTCTAATAAAAACCTATTCTCAAATAAACTTCCATGGAGTGCAGCCAACATATTTTATGATAATCCATAACCATGAAAGAGTTGAACAAAGCAATCAAAACATTTAGGCCTTCAAATAATAATGATTGTAAAATCACAAACATCACAGATACAATTTCAAAATAAGAAATTATTGTTATTCCAAGGCAAAAATCACGGATTTCAAATCTAAACTATAGAAAAATGGGCAAGACTTGACTGTCTCAGCCATAACACACTAAAAAGGAATACTAATGTTTATCGGATTACAGCAGAACCAATGTATATGCTGTACAAAAATATCCAAATATGAACATTTGCAGTCTGACATCAGATTTTTTTGCTGAACTTTGCAATCTCCATAATTTTAAGATGCAAATGCAGTTGGTGAATCAGAAGTTTCAAATGTAACAGTTACTCCTGCAATATGAATATAAATATACTCTTCAGCCACAAAGTTTGCCTTGCTTATCTTTGTCATTGCAATTTGAATAAATGGTCACTTTTGAAGAACACCTAAAAAGCAAAAAGTAAACAAAGAACTGCATATTTTGTCAAAACCTAATTTGTCTATTGTTATTATTGACAGTTCAATACAGCTTACAAGAATGTCAATATTTGTTCCAAGAAAAGAATTGCAAATATCACAACAGGCCTCTACAGAGCTGATTGCCTTTATTAGATAATCGAATTTTCAATTTTTATATTAAAATGAAATGAAATTCTTAGTTTGAAATATCTCTGAAAATTTGCATAGCAATTCATTGCCACAAGAGAAGGAAAACAACTCTTGTAATTGGCTCACAAACACTATATGAAGAGCAGCTGACTATTAGACAAGCCAAAAATAGCTTAGAAAAGGCAATCAACTTCACAAGAAAATGCAGAGCTATTCAAATGAGAAAAATAAATGAAATCTAGCAAAAAAAGATTATTGCACAAATCCATTAATTATATTATTATTTCCAACCCCTTCTTCCCTTTTCGTGGTGTGAGCTTGTTTTAAAAAAACACACCATTGGTGCCAAAGTAACAATGAACATATTGTCTTGACAAAACCTCATTAAAATTGATCTTTGAAAATTTAAAGATGTTCATAATCATCAAGAAAAACTGTGAAGGCCTCAACTTAGGCCTAACTAAACAAATTTCATTTATATCTTTTATTAAATGGTCGGCTGGTTGTTACTCTACCAAGTTTTTCGTTTACCGCAGAAAATGTATCTCTAGACAACAATTAAACTAAAATGATCATCTATCATTGAAAAACGGAAGAGAAAATGTAGAAAAACGTTACCTTTTTGTGGTTTCGTGTCGAAGCAAGGAACTGGAAAATTCTTCCATGCACCGTTTCCATGCACTGCTTTGGCCACTCCCGACGACATTTTCAAAAACAATCACTAATTATCCCATTGAACTGTAGTTCAATGGATTGTCCCTCCCTCAAAAATGTCATCCTTTTAAAATATTTCTATCTGTTGTCACAAAAGCATCTTTCCATTGTTATAATTAGTTTTTTAACGATGACACATAATGGTTATCTAATTTGCAAGACAATGCAGTTTTGCGCGCAACTTTTTATGAGGACTTTGTATGCAGTTTTTGTGATATTTCAAAATTTGCACTCCTCATGGAACTTAGCATTTTTTGTGCGGACAATGGAACTATTGTTCTATCCGGCTATAGTATAGACTGAAATTGTTCTTTTGTGCTGATTCAGATCATTCCATGGTGGTTGAATAAATTATTAGGCTGTTCAATATTAGTTTTTAGATTTCTATCTGTATGTGTTTCCAAGTGGAAAGTATTCTGTTTGGTGCAAAGCCATGATTTAGAAAATTCCACAATGCAGCTTTAGGCCCAGTTCCTGGCAAATTTGAGCTTTCAAAATAAATATTTAGAATTTTTTTGAATTTTTTTCAACACGATGTTGTACAAGGAGTTTTTTACTTTGAAATTTAATGTTTAAACATCAAATTAACTTGAACTATTTTGGGCATCAATTGTAAGTCACTTCGCAAGTTCGCAAGATACAAATTCAATGTCAACAATAACTCATTTACTCATAATTATTTGCTTGCTCTAAAATAAATTAACCGGGGTTAAGGTACCGGGGGTGTACCATTTTAATTGACAGGTACCGGGTGTATCATTCCAACATGTGGAATTACTCCCTAATATTTATAAATAAACCATACCACAGAGTTTATATTGTCTTATGAGGCCTGCGTTCACATTGTGAAACCTGAGAAACGTTGATGGGCCACCTGCTGTTTGTAAGGTTTAATACAGTTTTATGTTAGGTTAGCTGAGGTAAACATTAAGACAAAAGGTATCGAGTTGCTACATTTGCCACGGGTTTGTCATGAAATATTATCTGTAGTGCGCTCAGAGCCGAAGAAACAAGATGCAATTTAACTTGGCGTTTATAACTGTAACTGTGAGAACTGTGACTGTTCTTACAGTTCTTTTCATCAGTGTTGTGTCATGTTTTCGATGCCGTGACGGACTTGAAAACAGCGTTGCTATTATCCACTGGGAAAAGGCATGCCCAACCAACGTGACAGCATGTTTTCAATCGAAGAAATGCGAGACGTCATTCGGTAGTGATCAGGTCGACGTGACTTACAAATGGGACTGTATCGATCGCAATAAATGTGTTAATGACAAAGCTAGGATGGATAATACCAATGGCGTTTGCTGTTACACATCTGTGTGCAATGCCAACAGGATGAAGACGTGTACAGACGAGGGAAGCAGCTCGGTGGCAAGTTTAGCTGGTCTAATTTGCAGTGTTGTGTTTGCTTACTTTTTGATGTGAGCCGTTTGCATTGCGGACAGTTGAAACATCTGAACTGGGCGTAGCCTACTCACTTGATTAAACTCGTCGATGAAAAAGTATTGCCAAGACGTAACTGAAAATTAACATTTTTATTGCACTGATTAGCTGAACTTTAATAAAATAATAATGTATTTACTAGAATCGATTATGTTATTTTTTATGGATAACCACGAGCTTATATATCTATATTCTAGCTTTTTAACAGGTGGTTGTGGGGGCATGTATATGGGGGCATAAATCAAGCAGGTTTTTAATTGTAGGGTCTTCTCCATAATTTCTCAAACAAGAATCAATGTTCTAAACGTGTTTTATTGTTTGTGCTAATAAGTGTTTTACATTGTTTTAAAGTTTGGGGTATTGTTTTTGAAAAATTGATAACTTTTAGGGTGTGATTTCTCATGTTAAAATGGCACACCATATCACCTGCTTATTGGACATACCCCGACCCCTTGGGACTTATGTTGAAGTATCTCAAAAATTACCGTTCTAAATTCGTAAGAAATTCAAGGAAATTCAAATAAAGCTGCCATTTTTTCAAGCAAAATGAACATTCGTAGCTTTAATTGAGCCGTTGATAATTTTACAAAGTTGTTACAGTAAAAAATTGCCCAAATTTCAACATACTTGGTGATCTACTTGTCCCACGCTTGGTGTTCTACTCTTCACGCTTGGATACAAAATGTAGCACTTGGATACGAACTTCAACACGCTTGGTGATTTACTTTTCACACTTGGTACGAACTCTAATGTTCTTGACAGCGTCCTTTCAGGTTTAAGCGGGCATTTCATGTAATAATTATGATGTGGTAAATGTTTTTATGATACGTTAAATTTTAGATAATATATATATAATATCATTCGGAAAGTATAGATGGGGGCAGTTGACCAGGGGTAAATTTTAACAGTTGACCAAAAAGTTAAAAACACAAAAATGGTTTAAAAATACGAAAGATGTAGGTATAAAAAAGGTATAAAAATAGTAAAACTAAAATGTAATGGCAGAAATTTGAAGCATTATACATCAATATCTTGAAGCATGTTATACATCAATAAAGTTGAAGCAAGTTATACATCATTAAAGTTGAAGCAAGTTATACATCAATAAAGTTGATGCAAGTTATACATCAATATCTTAATCAGGATAAATTATCTTATATTTGCTTAATACTCATATTTGAAAAATACTCGTGGTTCAAAGTCCAGAGAAGGTATTAAACTTGATACAAAGTGATGAAATAAGTAATTTAATTACAGCTTTTAATTAATGTTTGGTACTCTTGGGCCCCGGGGGGGGGGGGTAACTCTATTACTCGGTGGTACAGGGTTGTGCCATTTTTTAGGGCACCCTTTTCATCAGAAGTTCCGG
>JAYJMH010072853.1:0-10950 GCA_036873815.1 Phacellophora camtschatica | reverse complement strand
TGAGCACCAGCAACAATATTTTGACGGAAAAAAATTAATTTTTGTAATTTTCAAATTTGTAATCTTTGAAAATTGTTTTCGCCTTTAAAAAGCAATCAGCAGGACCAGCAGGACCTCTAGCTTCGCCACTGGCAATCCTTCTCTCAATGTGGAACCGTACATCCTCTTCCCAAGTTCAGAAGTTCCCATAAAGCCATTATGGTGATAGCCGGGAGAGCACTTTGCTACACATATTGTATATATATATTTGGTATGTAGATTACCTAATACATTGGTAGAAAATTGTGACAAAAAAAAAGATTAATAGCACATTGAGGCCTTCCGAGCTTGCACCCTCCTCAGAGAATGTCCTCGTTTTAATAAATTTTTGATCATATTACAGTTACACTCTGAAGAGGGTACAAGCTTGCATGTCCTCAGTGTGCTTTTCGTGCTTTCTTTCATTGATTTTTCTACCAATCTATTGACTTTTCTTCCAATACATCGACTTTTCAACCAATTGAAAATATTTGGAAAATTATTATGGTGATACCGAGATTTAAACTTTGAGCTATCTCATCACGCTAATACGTGTTAGATCATTGATTTCCAATCTGGTGTGTAGCCGTAATCTTTATGACTTGCCCACGTGACTTCCTTTGACTAGAATTTACGTCACCTTGACCCCATAATTTTTCTTTTCCCTATGTCTAATGACATTTTTGGGACAACAAATGTTTAATGTTTCATTTGATAGGATTTTTTAACAAATGGGAACTTTTCAGGACGAGGAAGGCTCAGAACTCAGGCGAAAGCTCCAATAAAAAACAGAACAAGCATTACGTAAGATGATGCCAAAATTTGCTATTATCAAGATGTTCCTAAAAATTGCTAATTATTTTGTCGAGTCAATGTACAAAAAAAGTTCAAATTTTAAATCAAACATTTATTCACAATAGAAAATGTGTGCTATGTTTTCTCGACAGTCCTATCCTTTTAAAAATGCATTATTTTGATTGATTCATTTTCAAGAAAAGTTTTAAGTTTTGTGGTTAGTAAATAAAATATTTAATAACGTGATCACAGGATAAACTAAAATATAAATATTAAAGGTATTACATTTAAAACAACTTTGACTACAACCTTGACTACATGCTTACATTTTCCTTAACTTCATATTGGCAATTTACTTTAAAAAATAAATGTCAATTTCAAGAAAGCTTCTAGCAAAAATCAATATTAAGTAAAATAATGAAATCTATTTCGAAATACGTAATAAATATTACCCATCACTAATCTTTCCAGCATAATACTTTGAAATCATTGAATAATGGTTGATCTAAAAATAAACAATATAATTTATTAAATAAGTGCTTTTCCTTTGCCTGGCAGGCCATCTCCCATTAAACCTTTGCAAACAAAAATCCACCCTGTCAGAGCGAGCTAACCAAACTAATCAATCAAAGGAAATCATTAACTAGGAGAGCATCAAATAATTTGAGTAAACTTTATAAAATTTCTAGAAGCTTCTGAAGTATGAAGTAATAAAACTGCACGGCAAAAGAGAGAAGGCCAAAATTTCAGCCAAGCAGCAATGTATTGACATGCTGATAAGAGCAAGCGCGAGAATAAAAGACAAAGGGAAAAATAAGGCGTTAATTGAAAATAAAAGAGAGTACAAAGACATCAATTACAAAGTGGGGTCAGGGTACACTGATAAACATATCAATACACAGTAAAATGTTGCATCACATACGTTGCAAGCAATCGTCAGGACAGATTACAAAGAATTTCTACAATTTTACGGTTGATTGAGATAATAATAGATAATATTTGATAAATAGACACAGAAGATGCAAAAAGTGAAATGTTCACACTGAAAAATTGAGGCCCGTTAAAATTGTGTGTTGTTGACCTCGCATAAATCAACTTTTTGAAAGACGAACATATTTTTATATTTCGCATCAGTCAATAAAAATTTAAAGGGCATTAACTTTATTGGAAGTTAAAAATATTTATACTTTAAAAGTTTGTAGAAAACGACAGTCTTTCGGAATATACGAATGAGTAAATTAATTAGAGATATCGCAGTGATTGTGTTATGCAGTCAATTTTCTATAGAAATGTAGGAGAGTGTATGCTAATATGATAATTGGATAATATGAATATCGGTTCAGCAAAACTGATAAGGGAAGTAATGTTGTTTAACACGACCCCAACCGGCAGGAAGTTGTGTTTACGCACATCGGTATAAACCTGGTTACGGAATTAGTCTTTATACGGGAATGTAGGGGAAATAAGCTTCCAAGAACATTTCTTCAATATGAAACTCGAACATCCATGCATAATTTCAACTGGGACAAAAACGTGACAACTGACCACAGAGCAAAGAACAAAGAACTCCTGTGCGTAATAGGGTCAAATAGAAGTAATTTTGTCAAGGACGTTTAGGGATGGTAAACATTGGCATTCGCTGAGCACAATTTACAATTTACATTTGTTTTGACAAACCAAAGATTGGGATTTATCACCCAGAAAAAAATCTCTCCAAGCCGTCCGGTAAAACCGGAAGGTCTGTCCAGAAGCGGAATTTCATCGGTAAACCGCAAGTATCCATCAGATTAATTGTAATCCCGTGGCGTCTGGCAAAATACCGATGGAATAACGACAATCATCAAATTTTTAAACGGAAATTTAAGGTAAAGAATAGGTCCACCGGAATTCCACCTACAACTAGGTTTAATACCAGTGGAAACCCATCGGAATAATTTATTCCAGTGGAGTCTGGTAAAATACAGCTGGGATCGGGAAGAATGCCAGATGATATGCCAAACAGAAATAAAATCAAACGAATGAGTCCAGCGGAAAGCCGCCGGAGTTAAGTTTAATATTTGTAGAAATTCATGAAAAGAATTTCGAAGTTTAGGAATCTTGAAAAATACAGATGTGATCGGGCACAAGAACGCCAATATGAATATTGGGCCCATCGGAAACTTATTCAAATGAATGGAGCAAACGAAACCAAATGCGGCACTGCTTCCAGTGAAAGTGAAACAACAGTTGCTGTTCCAAATTTGTTCAGAGTGATTTGTCAAAGCTAATATTTAGAAACGATTGCAATCCATAAAGTCCACAGGTTTTTTAGATATCGGAAGGCTGAGGCTAAGGGTGGAGCTTCTTATCTTTGCTAATGAGTCTCAAAGATATTCACCAATTAAATTGTTAAAAGAATGAGAATCGTCCAAGTTTATATCGCTCTATCATACACATGACTCAAACCATTACATTAAAAAAGTTTTCAGTTTTTAAAGAATCTCGCGTTTAAAAATGACATTCCTGGTGCATTGATAGTTAGAATGAAAACATCCGAGTAAACGTTGTGTGTGTATTTTGAATGTTCAGTCTGAGCATTTCCTTATAATATCTTAATCTATTGGCAATCATAGGCTCGATTTCCATATGAAAGTTTTCCATATAGAAAACCATGTACTGGCACAGATGTTTTGCAAACCTCTCTTAAATCCTCTAATTAGCCTCCATCGAAAAACCCCCAGAACTTACAATTTTTACTGATCCTCACCCTGCAGTAAGACCCCACCCCAAATTTTTATAGTATTGAAGCTTGTTACTTTACATTTTATTAAGTAAATTTAGTATTTATGAATGAATTTTGGTAATTTTCTGCTTAAAATGTTTCACATTTTCTGCTCACAAATTAATTTGAAATGCTGCACGTTCGCGCATCGAGGAGGGCTTTAGAGGAAGAAGAACTTTGGATGAATGGTAAGTGCATTTAAAAACTTCTTGACTTTTTCTGTTTAGTTTTAACATGAAGTTTTGAAACAAAACATATCATTTTGAAATTGGCTTTGCTTCTGCTTCAGTCATACATTTTTTTCATTCTCGTAGGAAAAAATTTAGAAGATTTTTACACAGCAATGTTCATTGCGGAATAAAACAATTATTTAATATTTCCAAAACGTTTTAGGCCTACGTAGATTAGTAAAACCTAATGTAATAGTAAACTTGAAGTAGACTCTAACAGTGTCTGGGAAATTAGCTCCTCCTGGCTCAATATTGTTTCAAGTTTTATTGTGTCAACATGCAAAAGGTAGAATTAGAAAAGGTTTACCTGGTTCGAATTCTTTCTAAACAGTACCCATTTACTGTCAGGTGATAATGTGTAAGAACTTCCATGTGAATTCTAAAATTTCAAGCGAAAATATATAAAAATGCATAGATAAATTAGGCAATTTATTTAAATACACATACAATATGTGAAAGCAACAATATTAAAGAATTATTTCCTGTTTCATTAATTCCTTTTTAACTTTTCTATCTTCTGAACACATTTAAATACACCTTTTCATGTTAATAACAAGAACACAAAATGAGTTACTAAATATTTTTGAATTGTTTGTGAACCTAAAAACAGTTGGTTTTTAAAGCTAGATGCAATAGTGCCTGCGCGGTACATACAATTTAGAACAACGATATAGTTTCTTTCAATGGTCGTCGTTCTGTTTGGTATTGCTGCAAGGAGAGAAATCGGACGACAAACGTAAGTGGCAATAACAAATTAATGGCTGCTAAAACACTATTTAAAGTTGCAAAAACCAACCAAAAGATGGAAAAACACGACACATGACTGATGGCTAGCTAGACAAACTCAAAAATCGAAGCACAACCAACAAAAGTATTTAGAAATTAAATATTGCAGCTCCAAAAAGCAGTTCAACCGAATAAATAGTTACTCTTGGAATAAAGAGTATAGAATAGAATACGGGATTTTTGGTATGGTAACAATTTTCGTAATTAGAAACAAATAATAATTCTAACAACTTCAAATAAAAGCATTATGCTCACGAAAACGAGATATAATCATGAAATAGAGGCTCAAGGGTGCTACATCTCATTGTATAACATCAATTTTCGCAATCAGGAGTGCAAAACTACCAAGAAACAATCATTCTGACATGTTTTATTGAAACTGCCTTTTTCACGAAAGCGAGGCAAAATCACCGGAAGAGGCTCCAGAGTATAAAATTTCGCTTTATAACGTCAATTTTTGGAATCAACAGCACAAAATTAGCAAAAATCAATTATTTTAATCGGTTTTAATGAAAGTGTTATTTTCCACCAAAACGAGGCATTTCGTGGGATTGCGGCTAAATGGGGCCGAAACTCCCCGTATAACAACAATTTTCGTAATCAGCGCAAAAAAATTGACCAAAAAAAGGTTGGTCTGGTAAATTCCTTCCAAGAGTGACGATACCTCCCCTTCCTCGCCTGGACTATTTTGAGTGCTCACGACCACGAAGCTACAAATTCAAGAATCCACTCGAACACAGCAGTGAGCAAGCAACAAACACAGCTGTGCGAAGGTAAGAAATAAGATTGTTTCGTAATTAAGGTTGATTAAAACCGTTTTTCATCATTCATTAAAGATTTATTTGGCTTTGTTTTAATTCACTTTCACAAGATTTTCAAAATGTCGAAACTTTGAAATCTTTTGGTTTGACAATTACCTTTGCATGATGTATATCAAGGTTGGTTAATGATTAAATTTATTCTCTATTTTAGAATAGGCTAAGTGTTACAAATATTTCAAAAGCAAGATATTAAGATAATGCTAAAAACGGCTTTTTGATAAGGCATGCCCTCTGGTGAGAGAGAAGGCCACATATTTTAGGTAGGTAGTAGACGTTGCTTCTTGTAGTGTGGCTCCTAGTGGATAGTAGATTGGTTCTGCTCCTGAATGGATCAACACGCATCCAGAATTAATCACTTAGTTGATTTATTTACAATAAGTTACTACCGCATTCCTTAACTCTCACGAAATGTTAATGAAAAAACAGTTCTGGCTAGAGGCAATTTTTTGTGGGCCCAGCCACTAACATTTTGAAATATTTTACCTATTTTTTGTGCAAAAATTGCCATTCAATCAGAAATATTGGTTGAGAACTATGTGATTTATTCAGGCAGCCTCTCTAGATTGATCCGCATTTACGGCTATGAATATTTTGTGTTACAAAGTAGTATATTTAGTAATGTATAGTGTTTCTTGAATACATACCAAAAATAGAGTGCTGCTGTTTAGAGAGGATTTGGTCGGGCACAAGCATCCAAGCTTTTCTTTGGTAGCAAAGAAAGGGGGCATTGCTGGGATGATGTTGCAACCCACTTAAGGGCAGTAAGGGAACGATATCAAGAAAATTAAAAAACCTTTTGAAAAGCAAATGGTAAAGGAAGAAAGAGTTAGATTTATGAGTGAACTAGATTAAAATTTAAAGCTCAAATTAACCTCTAACTTTATTTCACTTTATCATTTGTGTGATGGAATTTAATTTGAAAAACTTATGTTCACAAAGAAAACTGTTATTGATTTTTTCACTGTGTTGTTTTTAAAAATGCTATGATAACTCTACATTTTGTAAAAAAATTATTAGAAGTTATTTCAAAAAGTTTTCATGTTTCTTGTTTTTTTATAAAAAAAAAAACAATAATAAAGTAAAAAAATATGTGTTCTTTTTGGAATTATTCTCATGGTTTTAAATGGTCCATAGAAATCCACATGATATTTTCATTGGCAATGTTGAATGTGAAAAATTGTCTTTAAAAAAATTTATTTCGCTAGCTGTGTGCAGATATCGTTTCCTGATAGCATGCAGACACAAAAAGGTTATTTTCAGTGCCCTAAACTAATTTGTTAAATGTTAATATAATATTTAAAAATTCAAAATTTATAATGTCCTAAGTCCTAAGATAATAATGTAATAAAAGTTTTAAAAGATATCTAATATATTATTTATCTAATTGTAAGTTGTCCAGTTCGTCGGAGTTTGCCATATTTGTTTGTTTTGGTTTTTTGCTGATGCTAGCAAAGAGATTAATTTCGTCGCGCCAAAAAATGCTGGGCATTGGTTCGTAATCTTAAACAAAATCACCAAAATAAATTCACCATAAATATTGCAAAATTTGCCAGAGAAATTTTCAGGTATCGAGAAATGATTTCTACGCCTCCTGTAAAATTAAGCTAAATTCCATTGTTTGGGTTCTGTTTAGCTTGTTGTTGCTTATTAACTTTTTTAGTTTATGAATATTCTGTAATCTGTAATTCTATTAGAAATTCGTTTTTAATGTTGAGTGGGGCTCTTATTTTACCACTAGTTGGTGTGTGGAGTCCCATAAATTTTGACCATAAATGATGATGATGATGATGATGATGATGATGATGATGATGATGATGATGATGATGATGATGATGATGATGATAATGATAATGAGAAAAAAATAAGAACATTCAATAGAATGCAAATACAAAACAGGGGATGATTTTGAAACAATATTTACAGCACTGCTGTGCATAATGACAGTACGAAGGTTAGAATTTTTACGTAAAAAAATGTTAATTCGCATGCTTTATTAGATCAGTTTTTTTCCCATTAGCCAAAGTTTATTTCTGAAAATAAAGGCGTTATACGATTTGAGAGCTAACAGGTACCGACGAAACATATGTCAATAATTAGCCCAAGTTAAAGAATCGAGATGCTCTAACTAACAACCACTGACAACTGTAATCTATTGCGATATTAAATGTAAAGGCCCATGGAAATGCTGACGTGATCTTTCCTGACATTAATAAACCTATCAATTTGCATATGAGAAAGATGAATCTAAAAACGAAAATGTGACATAAGAAACCATTTTCTATCGCCATTATTAAGAAACCATTTTTGTGGTTTTAGTGCGGTATTTCGGTTTTTGGTAAAGCTGATATTTTTGTGGGGTTTTTCTGTTTTAATAATCAAAATAATAGGGATAGTTTTATTGACAATATTTCTATTTTATAATGTTTAAATCATAAATGTAACAATGGTATAGCGGTTTTTAACAATTTTTGCTTATTTCAGCTTATTGCCAATTTTTGTGTTGTTTCGCGGTTTCATGTACCCCCAATGTCTCCCTCTTTCAGGAGTCAGTTAATTGAAAAGTCCTTGGCTTAGATTTCAAGCATAGCTTTGTGCCTGCAAGATCCCTTTTGTTGTTCTCGATTGATGCAAGTCATAAATATATGACGATTTGTGTCTTCCTTAGTTGTTGGGTATATTTTGAAATTGGTTTCTCCGATTCCCTATTGATATTCTTTGGGACGTAAACTAAGTATGATAAATCAAGAGTATACAAAATACTTTTTCATCAGAATCTGTTTTTTGTGAATTGATCTACACAAAAAATTGGTAATACAATTAAAATTAAATTTCCAAAAATTGCCACAGTGGCTATTTTGAAAATGCTCCCGATGTCAAGTTTTGTACCTGGCCCAACTGTAGGTATCCTACAAACTGTTAAATGTCTTTGATAAATTTAGGTGCTGCAGTAGAGAATTTTTACTTTTTATGTTGCTATCGTTGTTGAAATCTGCAAATATTTTAGACTACTCGTATTGTAATCATTCTACTTAAAATGACCAATTACAGTAACTTCATGTTTAACAGGCAAGTGTACAAAACTATTGTGGTAACCAATATTTTTGGAAGTAACATTTGGTTCCATCAGTAAAATTTTGAATAATGCCAAGAAATTGTTTTGAAAACCAATACTTTTTCTATAACCGTCATTATAGATATAAAACAGCAAAACAAGTCTTTAAATCTGCACACAGACTAACACAATATTCAACATACAAGATGTATATAGTTTGTCTACATGTCTGCCTTATCTTGTGCGTAATATAAATATTGATTCAAAGTAATAAATTCATAGCTCTTTTCTTTTGGCATCTTCTAACTTAAAATTCCAATATTTTGGCCATTCCTCAACTTTGATTAACCCTATTTGGCCCTGGTAGGTAATTTGATATTTTTGTCTGGGGGAGGCATTAAGCCGCCCTTTTTATTTCAACAGTCAATAGGAATATGGTTATTAAACATCCTTCACATAGAAACATTTTAGATTTTAAAAATAGCATTAATTAGCATCTAGTTATGTTGAATGTTGCTAGGCATGCAAAAACAATGGAAAAATGCGAAAGAGTATGTATTCAACATAAAAAGCAATATTGTTTGCTAAAACCAACAAAAACATATATAATAATAAGGAAAAAATAATTTCAGATTCATAATAAAGTAGTTTAGAAAACAAAATTTGACTTAGAAAAACGATAGGGTTTAATTGATGTTATATGAAAAAAATGTTATTTGTTACTTAATGCAGTTATCGATTCATTATTTTACGTCATGTATGTTCAAAGTTGCATACGTCAGCGAAAATACCCAATGGTGTAATTTATGAAACGATTAGTTAATTAGCAGTTAAATTAGAGGTATTTTACAATTTTGTTCTGAACCTCTTGCCAAATAAGGACATAAGGAGGTCAGGTGGTAGAACAATATATCATAATTATAGTATTTTTTATTTTTGTGCAGCCCATTAACTTTTAGGAAAAATCAAGAAGTTTTAGTACCCCACTGGAGGTAGTTTAGATGATATTCAGGAGTGATTGTTAGGGGGAGGCAAAATGGCCCCCAGGGCCAAATAGTGTTAAGTTGGAATTTGTTTTGACAAATTATTTACTCGCTCATACACATCATGAAGAAATAATGATTTGGTTTCCTGCTATTTTGCTTGCTCTAAGTTTCCTGAAAATTGAAGCCTTACTAAATATCTAATAAATTTGCTGACTGCCAATCTTGCCTACCAACCAGGAATTTTGGTTTCTATTATGACAAAACTGGCGGGACATTGTTATTAAACCATATCCGATTCAGACAAGAACTGTTTGTGATAATTTTAATAATCTTTTAGACAGGGAATTTATTATAACATTCTAGCAAATTAGGTAACCGAAATTGTGAAAGTCGTTTTGGAATCTTTGGGGGTAGTGGATTATTTTGAGCCTTGGTAACATTCTCGGTAAGTGCCTATTGTGACGTCATTGATGAAGTATTTTAATTGATCGTCCGTGAAAAACTTACCATCGAATTTTTTCGCACTGATTACATCATTGGAAAGAGCAGCCCAAGCGGAATGACAAATTATAAAACACCGATATCATTTGACTTTTCACTTATAAGTTATGTCCACTTAAATGTTGAAAAAATTCAAAATGTCGGATTTGGATATTTAGGCTTAATCGACAAAGACGGGAGCAACTACTTCCCTTTGAACAAAATAGGCACAACGAGATTCATATCTTCATCCAATCTCCATCCATTGTTTGCAACGGAAACATTTTCAATCTTGTTGTCAATGCAACGAATCAAGTGAATTGATAATTTACTCTTTTAATTGCTTCCTCTACAGAATCTGGAACTGGGGGTATAGCGTAAAAGGATTTCCTTTTCATGTCTTTGTATATTCTCATTCTTATTTCAACATATTTTTTTCAGTTGACTTCCCATTGTAAAAAACAGCTCTGATGAATTTCTTAACATTTTCTATATCTACTTGCTCAATTTTTGAGGCTGATCCTAACCCATCAAGCTAACAATATTTCTGTACTAAATCAAGAAGCTTTTTAATAACTTTCAGTTTACCTACTTTGTAAAAGTAGGTTGATGTATCACATTCGTGGAGCGCGTGAATTACTGGCAAAGCATAGCACATGTCTGATCCAATAAGATAGCATTAGCGACAAACTTGATCGTACAAACTTGATCATAGCGCATGATCGTACTTTTCATCAGCAAAAACAATCTCTTCTTTATATTAAATTTTTTGAAGGTCGACACAAGAAGTACCAATACGTCTATGTCCTTCAAAACTAAAAACTGAATCTTTATCTTTTATGGATGCATTTAAAACTAAGAGGGTATCTGCTTCTTCATGGCTGCACTCATGAAGTAATTTGATGTAGTTTTTGTCTATGATGTGACTGAGTGATCTTTCAGTAATACACCACTTTAACGAAAATGCGCCATTATGGATTTATTCAAAATTTTGCTCAATGAAATTTTTTACTTCAAATTC
>JAYJMH010072842.1:0-10951 GCA_036873815.1 Phacellophora camtschatica | reverse complement strand
TTATCTCAAAAACTCGCTATCTCGTCCTGACAAACTGTTGTTGGAGATTAATTTACATGTTTTGGACCATACATGTTCAAGGGGGCTTTTTGCATCACAAGAAACAAAAAAAGTCTCCTCACACCTTCCATGCTTCTTGCGTTATTGAAAAACCCCCTCGATCAGGTAGGATCCAAGGCATGGAAATTAATCTCCAGTGAACATTATTGAAAAAATTAAAAGAACGAAGCTCACAATTCAACTTTATTCCGAAAGGTCAAAATCACTTGAAACTTTATGAATGTCTCGCGAACAATGCTGCGAGGTGTGAATTTTATTCAAATTGGTCAGGAGAAAACAATCAAGATTTAAAACCTATGCTCATTTGAATCTACACTTAATGCTCTCGTGGGAGCAGTTTGAGGGAGTTGAAGTTAAGCGAATTTGAGTTCTCAATGGGAATGAAAATAAGGATTCAATGTACTTATCAATGCAAACGATCGACTAGCGTTTTGATGGCAGACTGTACATGTAATATACTTGCAAATAAACATTATAGTTTATCGCTGTAATGTGTTCTGAAGTTATCTTGCATAATATTTTGCTTTTTGTAGAAAAGGCAAAGCCCAGCCAATTGAAGTAAAAATAGAACAGAGAATGGGCAATAAAAAGGTATTGGAAATTGAACTCTGCTTTGCTGTGAACTAGTGTTTTCATTTGGATACGTAGTCTACTGCTTGTCGGGTTTCTCTCGGGGTCTCCTTTTTGGAGATTGCGGGTGTTTACTTGCATTTTCCTTGTGCTTGTGAAATTCTTTTCTTTTGAAAGAATGTAATTTTTAGCTTCGAAATAATTGGATATAACTTTTTAGAATTTCAAGAACCGGAAAAATGCTTGACATTACAACTGTCGTGGAACCATTCATATAAGTGAAGCCGCTTGGTCAATTATTTTTTTGATCAGTTAATCCTTTTAGATCAAATGCTTTCACTGAAGAGGATTATTACGAAGTTGTCTTTTTGTTGTTGACAATTCAATTCACTGTATGGTATATTCATTGATGTAAATAAAACCGCCATTCATAAACAAACTTTTAAATTCCCAAAGCCGTTTGTATTTATGAATGAGTAAATGTGAATGAATGAATATTGAAAATACTACAATTCCTGCGCCGCTCTCGTACGATTTGCAAATAATCGTATGACTGATGTCTTCAATGAAGATGGAACGATTTTCAGCGATAATTTGTTAATATTGTAAGATTTTTAGCCCATAACCACTTGGCGTTCTTTGCTTTAGTGAAATGTTTGTGGGGCCCGCGAACCGCGATATTTTTAGCGTGATGCGTTGCGTCATAGAGCTTTTTTCGCGCGTGATAATATTGAACGGATATTTTTGGCGAGAAATTGTGATAAAATAATTAATGGTACTTTTTGAAAAACAACTATTCAAGGCGTTATTGCGTGGAAAGGTTAGAATTTGTGCGTACGTTGTGATAAATCTCTAGATGGTCTAGGCCCATATATGAATAGATTGTGTGCGTCAACGTAAAATTAATATTGTGATGGCGTGAAATTCGATAAAAATTGGCGTCATTTAATTTCCATTCTGTGATAGTAGATGTAAGTTTTATTTTGATACTAGTCATTTGATGGATAGGCTTTGGGCCATTCAATAATAACGCTAAAATCCTCAATTTTAGAGACATACCCTTTATGTAACGCTATAATCCGCTAAAACAATAGAATAGAACAATGGACGTGACGCTGTGTCAGACACCTTGCGGAGTGTTACGTAATTATTAAATGACCCCTTTGGAGCTGTGAAGGAGAAGAACAAGAGAGCCTGAATGAATGGGCTACATTTTCGAATTTCACGTACCTGATTTGCGGTACAAGGCAAGCATGGCCTAGTGGACTTAGGGCGCCGGACTCATGATCGCAAGGCTCTAAGAATTTCAAACTCAAGAAGCAATAAAAATGAAACCCACGTACCTCAAATGAGGTATATGGAATTCGAAAATGTTGCCTATTCCTACAGTCCATTTTCTTTTGCCTTTCATCCCTCGCAGTCCACAGGCTAATGATGGCCAGAGGTATTTTGTAGCATTTAGTTATAAAAACATTTTCTAACGACGGTTTGAAGCCAAACATTATTACATCAAGTTAAAAAGAGTTGGAGACATAAAAAAAACTTTTGAAGAACTTTTCACAACGAGAAATCATAATTTTTTGTTGTTTACAAAATTAGTCCTAATCCTGAAGAGGATCGTCATCTTGGGTAGTATAGTTCTTATGTTTTCAGACTATTTGTGTTTTAGTTTATATTTAACAGACTGTCCTTCATTTTTTGATAATATGTTCAATTTTAGCCTCGTAATATAGTTCCCACTTTTTGCTACTTTGGCTGCTGTTGCCCAGTCCACTCGACGTGCTTCAGAAATAAATCAAAAAGCCAGAGTACAGCTTGTGTAATAACTGTAGCTCATTTTCATAATTTATTGGTCAATTTTCTACTTCGTTTTTATATTTTTTAGGTTACTTTGATAAAAAATTTAGAGCAGTTTGGTATTGACCCAAATGAATTTGCTCATGAAATTCAGATTGCTGCTGCATCTAGTACAACAGGTTTGTTTATTTTGTTTATTTGTTTGTTTTGATTTGTTTGTTTCGTTTATTTGTTTTATTTACTTGTTTGTTCGTTATTTTTAATTGTTTATTTTGTTCTGCTTTGTTTTGTTTTTTTTTTGTTTAAAACAACAGTGATATTTGAGATTTTTTATTTCGAAATTAATTTGTATTTGGTCGTTCTTCAGATCACATTCTTTTCAATTGCTTCAATTTTTATGATAATTATACACTACAGCATTAGTGTTATCATATCTAGCTACTTAAACTTAACCATAGTCATAAGAATGAAAATATACATATAAACATTGATCATGCAATTTGCAATCTGTTTTCCGAGGCGTAACAATATTTATCAGCTCCTTCCTCCACTGCGTATCGAAATCATTATTGCCAGATGGAACTTTAAAATGGCCAGTGAACGATTCTTTCGATTAGAATTACAGCCGAAAATAGAACAGTTTGCTCCAGGTATCTTTTAATAAATTTGTATTTCATGATTGAAGCCCTTAGACAAAACTTGCTCTGCTTCACAGCACCACGCCAGCCTGTTTGATGCACTCTTAGGTGGACTGGGCACGAAAAATATGAGTACAATAAGTTAGAGCAATGCGCGATTGTTAGTTTCCAGACTACAATTTTTCTTATGACTATGACTTAACGTATCTGTTTGAAATAATGATAATATTTGAAATAATGATAAGAGAAATTGTTCATGTTTTTTTATCTGATCAAGTCTTTTTATTTGACGTGGAATGAATTGAAACCAAACTTCCAAATGATTGGTTTGGATGGATCTGAACATCGAATCAAGAATACGTTTTCCATATACCGTAACAATTCGAGTAATATTCAAAATTCGACCTTTGATAGGGAGGGGGCTTATTCAAGAAGGGGGGGTTATTCAAAAGTAAGCTTCCCTGAGAGTATTATATAAAAAAGATGCAGAGTATTATCTAAAAAGAGTATTATTTGTTCTTACAAAATAGGAGGGGGGCTTATTTGAGAGGGGGGTTTATTAAAAAATCACCTTCAAGAAGGGGAGGCTTAATCGAATTATTGCGGTACTTAAATTTTCGATAGCTGGATTAAAGGAGCTTGGGGAACAAAGAACTGTTCACAGAAAATCTATATTTGTTATTTATCGTCATTTTATCCCTTCCTAACGAGAAGAATAAGAGTTTATAGGGAAGTCCATGTCAATTGGCCTAAGGGCTTAAAACACGGTAAAAATCGACATTTTGCAGGAAAACGATAATGACCGTAAGCGAAATTTTTTTTGATAACACTTAACAGCTTGCGTGAAACCGTGAGAATATGTTTTTAGCTAGAATTCTTGTGACTTTAAGCGTTCATTTTTATGTTTAAATTTAAAAATCTTTCATTTTAAGTGAGCCCTTTACCTGGAAAAAATGTAACTGGCTTGCAAGTTCTTGTCCAAGGAAACCAGAGCAGTCATGTCGCAAAAGTTTTAGGTCGGTAATCTTTTGCTTTTGCAATTTTTATTTGCACATTGCTGACATATGATTTTATTTTCACATTATTTCATCTGCAGTCATAACCCTTCTCCTTTTTTTTCTTCACACTTCATTTTCTTTATTTGCTTTTTGAATATTTTATTATGTCGAAACATGTGTGATGAACAGAGGCGAATTTTGTAACAATAGTGAAATTGATACACTAGTTTCAAAGCGATTATTCCTCGAGAACAAAGCAAAGCTGTCTCAACTGGAAAACGAAAACAAACAGTGTTGCGGAGGAGATGTTTTCATTTTTCAGTTGAGAGAGTTTCGCTTTGTTCTCGAGGGATAATTTCTTTGAAACCAGTGTGTCAATTTCACTATTGTTATAAAATTCGCCTTTGTTTGTGTGATGCGGAGGAGATGTTTTAATTTTCCAGTTGAGAGAGTTTCGCTTTGTTCTCGAGGGATAATTGCTTTGAAACCAGTGTGTCAATTTCACTAATGTTACAAAATTCGCCTTTTTTTGTGTGATGCATTTTTGTTATTTTGTTTTTTCTTTTTAAGATCAATTGAAGATACCAAAGAAATATATTACTGGACTTGAAAAACTGAAAGCAAAAAGCAAGAAAAGGTAATGATGAAGTACAATAGGTAAAATAATAGTTTTGATGTTTATTTAAATGAATGAATAATGAATTATATTGCTTAGAAAATGATCTTCCTCGAATGTTTTGTGAACGTTTTTCCTGAACTCAAATAAAAAATTAAATTAACTTTTTCACGCTCGGATTTATTTCCAATTAACAGAAAAATTCCATGTTGCAAGGGGGGCAGTTAAGCCGGGTTTCCGCAGAGTGTCGCATACACATTTTGTTTATAAGAAACCTGGATAAGGCTCTACTAGTGAAAGTTTCTTAATGTCGTACCATTTTTGACTAAATTTAACTAGTAAAAGTTTCTTAAAAGTTTCTTTAATGTATGTGAACAAATTACGTTTTTTTTCAAACTAAAACATTAACAAAAACTGGGTATGTATTGTACATGACAAAGAGTTTTGTATGCAATCTTCACTGAATTAATCATCTAACATCATGTCCATTCCATTAAAATAATTAAACATTGTGTAAAAATTCAAAAGTTTCTTAGCGGCTTTTCATTCACTAGTAAAAGTTTCTTAATTTTTGGGGGCTTTACCGGTGAGTTTCTCGTAAAGTGGTTTCTTATAGCAACAAAAACGTGTAGTGCAGCAGAGTGTCACAAAAAAAAGTAGTTTCCATTTGTCACATGGTGTATCAAATTGCACTTGAAAAACGAAAACAGCACTTCACTGTGCGTCAAAATTTTGGAAACTATGGCTGATGCAGAAACTAACGCTATAATAATGAGGCCTTTATGTTTACGAAAGTAGGCCTATATAATTCTAGCCTGGCTCATAGTGTCGCATAATTCCAATTGTCGCAGAGAATAGGAGAGTGTAGTAGATAATAGAAAAACCAAGAAAGCGTCAAAGAAAAACTTATATGTTCCTGGTTGAAATGCAGTTTGAGCTGATGTTTTACTGTCGCACTTCGTACCAGCCTGATCTTCTCATTGTTTATCAAATCTGTCTAGTGCTCTTTTCTTCTATTGTTCTCCTAAAGATTTTCATCCTGGGTTTCTTAGTTTGCAGTTCCTTGATAGTGGAGATCTATAGTATCATGTCAACATAGAATAAACGAGAAACATGAAAAATGATACAAAATGCATGGTACATTGTTTCTTTTTTATGTGAAGTTGATTTTAAGCTGCAACCTTAGCAGGGAACAGCAGATTTGTCTTGCCAGACGTGGTTACAACACGATACTGACACAGTCTACGGTTTTAAAGAACCAATATTATATCTACTTTCGATATCAAATTGTTTGTAGTTCATTGGTGCTTCAATTATCAACTGCTCCTCCTTCCATCTTCGCATTCATTCTGGATCCGCCCCTGGCTGTGGCATGGAACATTTTTTATTCTTTTCTCACTTATTTTTTACTAAGTTATATTTGGCTCTTGGATTTAACTTGTTCAAATATTTTGAGAAATAGTTTCTTTCTAGTTTGTAATTTCAGACAAAAAATGTTTTCTTTGTGATTCATGAGAGCATTTTATTATTTCGCATGATGCTAATTTTCACTAAATTTTTACCACTCATTAGAATGTCGCATTTCGCGGGAACTAATTTTCGCCAGCGGCCTTTCGCGGGTGCTAATTTTCGAGAATTTCATTTTTTGGATTTTTTGTGGGTACTTGTTTTCACACGTATTTGGCTTTTTTGTGCGAAATTCTCGAAAATTAATACCCCCAAAAATTAGTGCCAGTAATAAGGTAACAGCACAAAATTACATTTTTGTGATTTTTTGAACTTTTTGGGTCACACATCGTATTTTCAATGGCTCCAAAAAGGACTAAGATTGAGTTTCATACCTAAATGGTTTTAAAAAATATTTTATCACCTTCTACTCTACCCTTTTTTATAAAATAAAACTCTTTATAAGAAACTCACCGGCGATGAAACCCACGAAAATTTCTAATGAAAAATCGCTAAGAAACTTTTGAATTCTTTAGAGAAGATTACATAATGCTCACTGATATTAATTGAGTGGACATGATGTCAGATAATCAATCCAGTGAAGATTGTGTACATAACTTTTTATCCTATGCAATATATACCGAGTTTTTGTTAGTGTATTTTTTTTGAAAAACAGATAAAAAACAGAATTTTTCATATGCAATTAAGAAATTTTAAAGAAACTTTTATTTGTGAAATTTGGTCAAAAATGGTCCAAAATTTAGAAACTTTCACTAGTAGAGCCTTAGCCTAATTTCTTATAAAAAAACGCATATTCTGCCCTTGAATTGTTTTCCTTGTCACACAGCTTCTTGCCATGTTTACATATGCTCTGCTCTGCGGTGCACAAAAGTTCGTTTGTCATATGGAAACAACTTGATATTTAACTTAGCATACACAACTTTTGCTATTTTTGACACAGCTTTGCAGCCTTTTTCATTTTTTTGACACAGCTTTCCATGTGACGAATAAGCCGCGCCAGGTGATATGACGGCCTCGGAGATATGACATTTATTTGAGGACCCCTTTTACTGCATCTACTTGTATTTATAGGATTTATTAAAGTGCCGATTAAGCCCCCCTCTCGAATAATCCCCCCTCTTAAAGGTGATTTTTTAAATAAGCCCCCCCTATTTTGTCAAAACAGAAATCAAATAAGCTCCCCTCTGGTATTCTGTCAGATTCAGTAAGAAAGACAACACATTGATTACAAACTTTCCAGAATTCTTTTTTGTACTGCCATACCTATTTTGAGTTTCATATAAGATAACTTTTTTAGGTAATACTCGTGCTTTTTTTTAGATAATGCTCTCAGGGAAGCTGAATTTTGAATAAGCCCCCCTCTCTCGAATAAGCCCCCTATCAAAGGTCGAGTTTTGAATAAGCCCCCAACCCCCGGGGCTTAATCGAATTATTACGGTACTGACATTTATATAATTTAAAATAATTTCTAGTCACTCGGGTCCTGTAATTACCAACAGTTGACTGTGGGCCCATGGGCAGTTGCACCATACCAGACCCTTCTCAGCGTGGTGTATTCCGGGGGGGGGGGGGGTACACCCTAATATATGAGTTCGGTAAATGCCGCTAATATGGATAGGTTTAAAGGCAGTAAATCCTCGAAACATGGGTTTCATTTTTAGCTAAAATGCCTTAATTTTGGGTAAGATCATAAAAATTGTCCTTAATGCTGGGTGATTTGGAATGAAAGACAACATTAATTTTGGGTATACACGAACATTTGAACATTAAAGGCACAATCCAGTCCGACCGTGGACATGTACGCCCCACCCCCCCTCCCCCCGGACTGTATTTTTACTAACCCCTGCTCCCAAATAAACGTGCCTTTTTAAAAAAAATTGGCAAAAAAACGCTTCGAAAACGTTTCGTTTCAAGTTTAGTTCAAATTAGTTGTTCAAACTTCTTCAAAATGCACTTAGAACCCCGCATGGGCAATGCCATCCACATTTTGTCTTGCCAACCAATAGTTCAGCCGCATTTTTATTACCGTTAGTTTTTCTTGAATCAAACTATTATACCAATAATTTTTTCTTTCAAGAAAAATTTCAACACATATTTTTATTGTGCAATAAACGCCTGCCTCTAAATTAAAGCCTTTTCCCAATATACGCTGCATTAAATCGTTAAAAGTTCAATAATCGCCGGCGAAAAATTGGAGGAAATACGTTAACATATCCCTTTGGGGGTTATCAGGGCTCTCGGAATATGAAATAAAATCTGTCGCGGAATACGGAATAGATGATTCCGCAAAAGATGGCATCAAGGAAATCATTCCCATAACTTATTGCCTTCGATTTATGAATCAGTAGCAGACATTCGTTTCGATCATCGAACAATAAATGTTGGGAATATTTTCTTTACGAAACGACGAAATTTGCAATCACTGCCGGAGATAAAAATGATCAGAACAGCGGATTTCCACTAAAACTTACGCGGAACGGCGAATTTCTATCTCCTTTCATGTCAAGGAACTAAAGGGCAGGGGCCGGGCAAAATGCCGCGAAGTGCAGATAACTGTTCGTGCAGAAGGTCGTTCGATATGAGGTGATTTTCGTCAATAGATTAATAAACAATGCAAATCCTTCATCAAGCTGCGATCTTGCAATACTTGCCAAATTTTCCTTCTTTCATGTCTCAACTGAACTGTCTTCAAAATCTTCAAGACCGTTATTTCACAACGTCTGACTTGGAAGAAGGAGTTTGACGAACAACGCCATTTAATCCAAGTGGCTATCAACAAGGAGCTAAAGAAAAAAGAAGACAAGAGCTGACAAAGTTTTCTGAGGTGTATTTAAATCAATTCAAGATGAATGCAAGCTTGGTCTGCTTTTTGTTACTCACGGTGTTTCTAAATTTGTCTGGTAAGCGCAACTTTCTTATTTTTCTTGTCCTGAAGAAGCTTATTTGCAAATGTTTAATGCTTTCTTTATCGTCAACCACACACATGCCACACCCCCAAAGCAGCAAAGATTGCTTCAACTTGAGACGACAAAGACGTTGTTGTGAATAACGATAGCCTGAGTGAAATTATTTTCGTAACAAATGTTTTAAAACTTTTTATAAAGGCCTGTTACACACAACATAACAGGCTCATTTTTAAAGAATATTATTTACGTATTAATTATATACATTTGAAACAGGCAATGATAAACAAAACACAAGTTCACGAATAAATCATTCATGAGCTTGCATTAAAATTCATTATTGCAATGTCTACCACTCGGGTTTTTTACATGTTTTATGTTTTGTTTTACGTGAAAATCTTTTTAACCAAAAAAATGTCTCTCTCTGTTTTGTTCTACTTGCGTTCTACGCCATCTTGCTCAGTTTTATTGCTAAACTTTTCAGAAGCCAAAAAGTGCAATGCTTTCACAGAATTTGCATGTGCAAATGGAAAATATTGCATTCACAAGTCGTGGAGATGCGATGGCGAAGCAGACTGCCAAGATGGGTCTGACGAAAAAGAATGCAGTAAGTTGTGTTTATAATTGATTACGTATCATCATACCCTACTGAAAACATTTCTTTTTTTGTGCGTTCTCTTATTTGTGAGTCTTGCTTGTTGTGATCCGATCAAGATTACTTGGATTGGAAAATCTTTTAAAATTCTGCTAAAAAATTTGGGCTTCAGCGCTTAATATTTTGTTACTTTAAAGAGTCATAAGGGTCTGTATACTGATATTTAACATTCAAGGTCAATTTACGACCATATAGACCGACCTTGTTCACAATCATGCGTGGCTGCGTTCATGTAAATTTGTGTACTGTTGTAATAAAATTGTTTTGTAATATCTACAAATAAAGTTCCAATTCGTAAATTGTACGTAAGGAGCTTATTAGATAATTGGTATAAAATGTGTCCTAAAAACAAAATTAATGAAAATACTCTGGACGCCAAGCTTTCAAAAACATTTCCCGTTACTTATGGACACATCATTATTTTTTACCTGAGTTGTGGCCGAATAGAAGCAGTTTTTCTGACAAAAGTTTTGTTACCCAACCTCGTTTTGCGATAGTTCTTCTATTGAGATAAGCAAATATGCTGCATACTTTTACTTACCCAACTAATCTTTCAGTCAACGGTAACGTATTCATCAGTCTCACTGTCTGTGTCTATAATTTCGCCCCTTGTGCTTATGTAAAATTTTGGAAAAATGGGAGCGGTAATTAGAGAGTAGCAGTTGTTAGAGAGTGAGTGGTAAATATAGAAAATACGGTAAAGTATGTTATTTAGTATCTTTCTTTCTGAGTTTTGATTGATTCTAGCGAAAGAATAGAACCTTTTGTCAAAACAGAAGAAAGAGATTCCAAACATTATAAGATTCCAAAGTGGAAAACCCTGCAATAAATCTCCATACCAGAACCAAAAAATGTATCAGCGACAAGATAATTTTTGTGTATACATAAAATGTTGTGAGAAGGAGATTATTTACAACTGTTGCATAATAAGCATACATACAATTGGTTTTCTATGACTATTATTTATTTATTTACTTTTTCTTTCTTTGTTCATAGTTAGTACATACAAATTTAAGCTACTTTCGTCGCTAATTAAGACTAATTTTTACAAAATACAATATAGTTTCAATGCAGAAAAACAGACATAAGCTGTAGCTTATTTCTCCGAAAGCTGAAACTACTACAAAACGATTAAATGATATCCCAATATTTAAGCATATATTTAAGTTAATCTTTTGCACGTGGGTTCTAACACAGGTTCCCCCATATTTTGATCAAGCCCTGCAAACGACTGCAATTTTTACCTA
>JAYJMH010072831.1:0-10951 GCA_036873815.1 Phacellophora camtschatica | reverse complement strand
CATGAAAATCACAACTAATGTTATTCCCCCCAAGTGGTAGTGACAACCCCTATTTTCAGCTCTCGGCTCATGGACTAAACCTTCTTGGGGTCACCTAGACTTCTAGTCTATTTAATACTTCATATTGGCAATTGTACTTACCGTATTTTCTCCAATAAACAGGGCGTTTATAATTTTTTTAACTTTTAGAGGGGGCGTTTATTAGAGAGGGGCGTTTATTAACAAAATAAAATTTTTAAATAAATACAACTAAGCATATCGATCTCGTCTGATCTTTAACATCCGTAAACATGTTCAAGCCTTTTTCTGAGGTTCATTGTTTTAGGAAATACATCTCGGACAATATTCCAATAAACGCCCCCTCATAGGTGATTTTAGAGGAGGCGTTTATTGGAGAAGGGCGTTTAAAAGAGAGGGGGCGTTAATTGGAGAAAATACGGTACCCTTGGTTGAATCACGGGCGCTTAAAAACATAATGTTCTTTACATAAAAATTGACTCCTAAAGTCATTATGAAGTAAAATATTCAGAAGCAAAGGCAGATTTCATGAAACAAAAAATTCAGGTCTTCAAAACAAACGATAAAGCGATTTGTGATCCTAGACAATTTCTCTTTTTTTCTTTCTTTTTATTTTGACTTTAGTCGTGCACTCAAAAATATAAAACCTAATTTTGGGTAGATCATAGTGTCTCTAGATAAATGAGTATGTAAGTATAAATCTTTTGTTATGCAAAATCTGCCCTTGTTCTTTTTTTCAATTTAATTTTATTCATAGAATGCAAAAATTACAACATTAAAAAATGTTGCAAACTATTCGACCCGAGAAAAGCAGAGCTTATCTTGCTGAGGCCGATAACTAAAATCTGAAAAAATAACATAAAGAAATAACAATAGCAGTAACAAATATGCAAAAGCACAATAAATTGGTGTAAATATGCAGGTATTTGAAATAATAATATAATTAAATAATCAACTAAAAAGCTTATTAGGTTTGATACACAATTACCACTCTTTGTTTTAATAATTTGATATTATTTCTCGTTCTAATTTATATGAAAACGTCTTACGATTTTTAGTAGATTAAGAAGATTAAGAAGATTAAGTTCATTCCATAATTGAGCAGCTTTTTAGCAGCATTTTATGACTCCAATAATGTTTGTTTGTCTTAAACATCTTGTAATGTTTACATTGTCTGGTGTCATAATTATATTTATCTTCATTTGTTTTAAAATAATTTTTGAAGAACTCAGAAAAGTTCTCTTTTTGATGATGCACATTATGCATTATTTAAAGTTCTCTTTTTGATGCACAATATTGATATATTTTAGCTTCCATGACTTCAAAAAGCTGCCTACTTTCAATATCTACGTTGTAATGCTGCGATAAACAAAAACAAGCAACAAATGGTGCAAACAATGGTGCAAACGATCAAAGAATGCAACAATGGTGCAAACGGTCACAGAAAGCATATAATAAAAACAAAACTTACGGCCGAGAATGTGAAATAAGGTTTTGCAGACGAATAAACATTCCAGAAGTTAAGACGACCTGAAAGAAACAAATCACAACCAGAAATAACAATTGGAACTCACAGCGCAAATAATAAAAAAATAACACAGAAGAAAACATCTATAATCAAGATTAAAAATAAGTTGCTGCCAGTTGCGATGTTCTAGTAATAAATACGAAATTTCTCACATGTCCACATTTCATTAATGTTTTCTTTTGATGTATAGAGAGCTTATGAAAGTATCGATTGTTCAACAACACCTGTTGTTCATTTTCTATTCTTCCTGTGTCTCGTCCTCTATACCCTGGTCAAAATAGCGCGCCTTAGTACCCTACAATGTCATTCGGCTCAGGCCGTTTTTCTCTACCCTCTTTAAGCAGCAATTTGAAGTATATAAATCAGGTTTAAATCAAGTATAGACTTACCATAAGGTCCATTTGCGATCAACGCAGCCGAACGTTTGTTTCCGCTTCGACTTCCAAGAAATGCAAGTTGACTGACTGCCATTGATCCTTCGACTACGATTTAAAAATTTGTTTTGTTCATCAATTTAACTCTATAATAACTCCCTAACTGTTTGTTACAAATATGTTTTTTAGTTATTTAGCACTGGGCCATATTCCCCGTTACTGGGGTGACAGGGTTAAAACAAAATGATTATTGATCAAAATATCTTATGGTACATCAAATTAATCCTTGACTCGAAAAACAATTGCTCTTCTCTCGAAAGGTCTTGAAGCAGAATTATTTCTGCAAGAATATTTGTATATTCTAAAATTCTATACAAAAATAATTTCTAAAAATAAAAAAACCAGATCTCAAGACTAAAAAAAGTTCACCAAAGTTACGATATGTATTTATTGTGTTGCGTGGCAATGCAGCTGCAAATTAACCAATTCTACTTCTAAAAAATAAGCAATGGCAAGCTTTTTTGATCATTGATGATGAATTACTCGAGAAAAATATATCCTACCATTGAATTTAAATTTTAAATTTTTACATCATTACAAATGTTACAAACAATATGTATCAGAACATCAACAAAAGATTGTTATACACTTACGAACTTCATTCCTGGAAGATCTGCCATTGTTTTGCGCTGCATTCAGTCGGCAGAAAACATGACCAGATACCATGTTCCATATCAAAATCTAAATGATGATAAAATTAGAAAAACTAACATTAGAAAAAGGGATAAGTGCTGGTTGCATAAATAGCACGGGTAATAATTATTTGGAATTATGTTATCTAAAAAAGCATAGCCTTCTCCTAACACTTTAATAGACAATTCCGATAAAAAATGGCGAGGCCCGGGAGCAGGGTAGTTGATCTCGAATCTGAAATAAGGTCCGAAAATTAAAAAAAAAAAGGTGTCAAACAAAATCTCGCCGAAGCTTTCACAAAGAAAAAAGAGCAACGGCAAGGGCAGCAAGAATTCGTTGCAAGAGGAAGAATTTACCTACATGCAAAGGAAACACAAGTTCAATTGTTAACGCCAAGTTTGTTTCAAATTAACAATAAAATCCTATTCAAGTTTAATTTTGCATGGGGTAGCACATGCAAACCAACTTAATTAAAATAAAACTTTTACATTTGAATGTCTAAACTGTAAAAAAATATTATGTTTTTCGTTGTTTAGCAATGAGTCATATATCCCTTGCCAAGGTAAACTAAACGGGTTAATGGAGTTTCCTATATCATTTTAAAGTTTAGTCTTACTTCTCCATCATAACTTGATGTTGCCAAAAGATTTGGAGGACAAAACGAAACAGCCAATATGTCTTCTCGATGACCTCTATACTGAAAAAAGAAAACCGAACAAAATTAAATTCCAAAAAAGATGTTACTTTCGTTCTTAATTGTGATGCTTTCTGTAGGGTAAGGTCGGGGGTAATTTGGGTCAACGGGACAATTTGGGTTTATTTGTTTTTTTTTTTTGGTGTTGAAACGATCGTAAATTGAAAATTAGATTCATTATTTAGCTTGTGGTGAAATGAAATGTAGACTTTAAGGAATTGTTCAAGAGGTTTTAAAAAATTATTGCATTAAATTTTTCAATTTTCCTTGGCCTAAAATTTTGTTGTGATCTGAAAGGATAAGAAACTTCGATTCTCGCTACTGAAAGATTTCTGTTTGGCAGAAAATCCTTATTGATCTTGATCTTAAGTTCAGTTATTTGGAAAAGTGACAGAAGAATTTGAAATTTTTTGTTATTCGCTCGATTTAATTTTGATTAATTAGCAAGGTGGGGGTAATTTGGGTCTGTTGGGGCTTTGCTCAATTCACTTCCAAATTAAAACTCTCAAATTAAAATTAAAATGATCTTGCAAGTGAATAAAAAAATCAATTGAAACAACATTTACTTAACATTTCCATTCAGGTTTTTGCGAAATAAAGCAAGAATTTATTTCTCTTAATTTTGTATTTTGAATGTATGTACTTTGTTGACATTTGCGTGCTTTCATTGCGGATTATTTTTTGCCTTTGTGCACGTTTTCCAGCCTTTGGCTTCGAAACTTTTAAAATTCGATCAGGGTTATCCATAAAAATACTGATTTTCTCGAATAAACCCAAATTTCAGGCCAGCGGTTTAAAATTACATGTAAAAGTGATGAAGTAAAAAATTTTTAAAAATACCCAAACTTCAGAATAGGAAAATGTTCCATAGAGCTAAAAGATATTCAATGCAGATAAAACGTAGAAGACCTTCAACATTTCCTACAGGTTTTTTTCTTTAACAAGGAACTTGGCCAAAACTCCACTAATGGAAGTTTCTTAATTTTGGACCATTTTCCACCAATTTTTACTAGTGAAAGTTTATGTAATTTTCACTACTAAAAGTTTCTTAGAAATTTTTCATTCACTAGCAAAAGTTTCTTCAATTTTCGTGGGTTTCACCAGTGAGTTTCTTATAAAATTTTCTTATAAAAAAAATGTGTAGAGCTGTTTATTTTAAAAATTGTCCGTTTTTGACCCAAATTATCCCTTACCATACCCTACCGATTCATCATTAGACATTACTCTAACGAGTTGTGCAAATAAATTTTTTGTCGTCTTTCAAAAAGCAAGCAAAACATACACAATGAAGTTTTATTTCTTTTGCTAAAACGTATTCGAAAGTGTGGAATTTGCACAAAAAATCCTTGACGAATGCATCCCTTACGTCCAAATAGTGAACAAAAAAGATCGCCCAGTGAGGGGCTCGAACCCGCGACCCTCAGGTTAAAAGCCTGATGCTCTACCGACTGAGCTAACTGGGCATGTGTATCACACGACGAGATTCAAAAAGATATTTGAGTTTGAGCCGCAACCACAGACAGACCTTTGGATTGCCCACAAAAACATTTTTAGAAAAATCATAACATTTCATTTGGTCATAATAAATATGTGCAAATATGTATGGAAGTTTCGTGAACCATGGCCAGGACGGATGTAGAAGCGTTTCTGCAGGAGTCTGAGATATTTTTTATCATTATTTATGAGGGTAAAAATGATCGTTACTTTATGCCCAAGTTGTAATTACCACATTCTCTATTTGGTTGTCGTTACATGGAAGTTTCTAAATAAATGCATGCAAATTTCAGAACAAGTACGTGCTGAACATCATTAAATAATTCCCATCTTTCGCTCTCTCCCACCTTAACTAAGGCCGTTCTTACCCAGTTTGCTTAAAGTGCCTGATGTCAGCAAGTAAACCAAAGAGCTTGTCTAAAGGTGTCTAGCTCTATTTAGCAAAAATTAAAAAGTAACTTACGATGTCATCATTCCAAGCAACACATGGCCGTTGGACGTGATGAAAGTCGGTTTGATCATCCTAAAGAGAATTTTTTCATTCAGCAATACACATCTTACTATACAAGTCGTAATTTAGCTAATGACATTTGGTTGGGCGCCAAATACTCCTGTTGAGCGTGGAGGCTTTATTCCTCGCATCTCATCTGCAGTAGCGAAACTAGGGCCTGATGTGGTAAGACTAACGTTGCCTATTCAAGTAAAATAATAATGAAATTTTAAAACACAAATGCAACGACGTCATTTCGAGCTTCACCCTTTATCGAGTGAAATACAAATATAAAGAACAGTTGGAATACGCGGCGAGATTCAAAACATGGAGAAAAACGAGATTCGAAATAAAAATGTTTTAAAATGTGAGTATTCTTTTGCTGGTATAGACAGTATATACAAAAATGTCACCCCCATGCCACCACACATTTTGTTGCACATTCAACACCACATCAAAATAACAATTCCTTACTAAGTTATCAAAAAAGTTTATCAAAAACATGGTAGTTTTTGCTAAAATCAGATAACAGAATACACTTACAGAAAATACATTGACTCGGCGATCCCAGCCAACCGATACGATATATCTGCAAGAAATAAATTTTAATTTTTTTGTGTATTTTGTAATATAGAAGAAAAGCAAATAGGATATACAGTAGCCTCTTCATAATTCGAACCTCCATTTAATAAAAATTATGCTCGAATTATAAAACTTTCGATTTATTGGGCGTTTTTACAATGAAAAACTCATTGAAGGTTCATGGGAATCTGTTCAGCAAGTTCAAATTAAGGAGCTTTGAACTATGAAGAGTCTACTGTATAAGTAACCGGCAGAACAGGCTGTTCGTCGTTGCTAGGTCAAGCTAATTTGTGTTGCTTTTAACCATTTCAAAATTCACTAAATTTCTCCATATGGTGAGCACAATTCAAATCACAATCATTTCGCATTTGTATAAATTTCCAAGACTGTACTTTGCCAAAGGTTTCAAACAACACCAAATATGTGCTATGGGGGAAAAAGCAATGAACCCAAGTCACGCACTTTTAAAAGCTGCCTCCTGGTATTCCTGGAGTTCTAAGAATTTCAAATCCCTTACCATCGTTTCTTTAAAACAACCGTTTCTCATAAAATATCTTTTCAAGAAGTGTTAATCGAAAAGTGAATAAAAGCTGATACCATCTTTTTATTTGTAAAGCTTGTGTTTCACTTTGCTAACCTTTTCACCCCGGGAAGGGCCATATAATCTATTGCTAACAATGTGAAACGTAATATTTTCAGGAGGTAAATTAATAAAGAACTTTATATTACTTTCAAATCTTTCAAAATGAATCTATCTTTTGAATTTGGAATGTACATATGCTACCAACACCCTGGTAAAATGAAACTTAGATAGGATTTGCCTGTTAATTGGAAATAAGTCAGGGGGTGAAAGGGTAATGCAACACCCTAAAATGACCATCATAATACCTATTTTTGTTGATGATGATGTAGCAAAGTGCTGAAACCTCATCTAAATGTCTCTCTGCGAAATAAAACAAAAATATTTTGAAGTTAAAAATGATTCTGGAATCATGATTTTTTTCTATTATCGTTGATCGCAAGCAATTCTAATTGATTCCCAGTGTTGTGCTGTACAACATATTATATTTTGGCAAATTCAATGCTTTTTGTTACCGTTAATTTAAACACATATAAATACTAAGCTATTTTACTTCAAAAGTTTCCCTACCCTTCGGTTTTCTCTTCAGTGAGATAGGAAGAAGAAGAGGCAACTTATGTTACCGAAGAGGCTACCGAGGAGCAATAAATATTTTAAGGTAAGATAACTTTACCACTGATTGTTTGTGTGTTTAAGCACACATCGACACTCAACAGGAAAGTTAATCTACTTAAAAATATTCGCTGCCCTTTGGTTGCCTCTCCAGCGAGATTAGTAGCCTCTTCTTCTTATCTCACTAAAAATACCGAACTGCAGCAAAATTTTTGAGGTAAAATATCATTACTACCGAGCGTCTCCGTTGAATTGCTGCTGGACGACTCTATTGTTTACCGCAGCCAATCAAATTTCTCTAATTTGCTACTTGTAATTGGTGCGACGCAGATGACCAACTTAAGAATGCTAATGGTTATCAGTCTGCGTCTTATCTATGATCACATCTTTCCCAAGAATAACATTGAGCCCAGTCAAGTAAAAAATCATGTTTCTTGTGGCAAATATGCATAAAACATTCCGAGCCTAAAATTCATTTCATAATCCCAAACAATTATCACCATAATTTATAATATTTCATGAAGTGATAATAAATAAATTGATAATAAAATAAAGAGACAATAATAATTTTTCATAAAGTGATGATAAAATAAACCTTTTTCTAATATTCTAAGACAATGTCCATTGTTGTAATTCCAGATTTTTAACCGTCCATCTCTTCCACCCGTTATAAGCCTAAAAAAATAACGCAACAAAGAAATTTAACTGGTCTACGGCTCATAAATTAGAAAACAGAAGATGCATTTGTCAAGATCTATTTGTCAAAATTGTATTCGGAAAATCGTCAACGACCTTAATCTGCTTCCATTACATTACATGACACTACAGAGCCAGAAATGAAGAAGAACGTAGAAAAGATGGTCTCTCGTTTCATTATTCGAAATGATGAGCTTTATAAGGAAAAACGTATTGCATTATTCGTGTCCATCTCTGCTCATTAGGTGCACGAAAATCAAAGGCACCCAACTAAAGAATATATTTCGCGCGGCAAGGTACGCGAACATAAAAGTGCACAAATACATTTCTTCTTAAAACTCCATTTAATGTGGAGGAGATTATGGCGGAAGTAGTATATTCTTTTGGGAAGGGAAAACACGCACATCTCGTGAATTTAATCCTTTCTTGACGCTATGGCATAAATTTACATATAGTTTAGCCTCTGCTACAAATTGGTTGGGTATGACAAACTGACAAATACTTTCAAGCTTGCAAGATAGTTAACATTATAAACAACGTAACTTTCAACAAAATTCTACAAGATCATTTCTTGAAAATATTCCTGCGACCATTAGTAACAACGTCGGGTGCCTTTTCATGCCATGGGAGCGGCGCCGTGTAAACATACCCCCTATCCAATATGAAAAGTAATCCGATAAAGGAGTATTCGTGTATTGTGTATCGTGTATCGTGTATCTGGTATCGTGTAAACGCAGCTTAAGGTAAATAAAACAATTCTTCACCTTCTTTCAGTGGAATCAAATGTCATTGCTGTAATTCCTACATCCCCATGAGCATTTGAAAACTCAAACACGCATTTTCCACTATTGATATCCCAAACTCTGACGACCTGAGAAAGAAAGAAAGTATCTTCTTAACATTCTAGAATATTGGAGGCGATCGTAATAATTTGTCAATAGTTAAGCAAGCTGATATATTACAAATATTTACGAAAAAACTGTATTATGCATCATGTTTGTTTCATGTATTATGGCAACCTTATACTTTCAAGTAGGGGCATACATCTTCTATTCTAGAATATTGGAGGCAATATAATCACTCGTCAATAATTAAGCAAGCTGGTATATTACGAAAAATTATGAAAAGATTGTATTTATGTATTATGTTTATATTATGGCACTTTTGTATTTTTAATGTAGGCTATCAAATAAATAAAAAGTGGGAGCCTAAAAGCACATACATTTGTGGCTCAAATTAAATTTCCCTAACACAGTAACTTAAAACATATAGGCACAGTAAATAAAATTTGAAAAATAATGACAAACACACTCCTATTTGAAGTCAATAAAGACAAGTTTTGGTATGGAAAGAATATATGTAAGCATATAAAAAATTGATATGCATTTTTAATGTTTTTGGCAATAAACAGCAATTCTCCTAAAAGAATCAACGGATACAAGGACAGCCCATCTAAAAATAACTCGCAATTCAGTTTAGAGACACCAGGAATATTTCTAAAATGATCCACTAACTGATCCATCTGATTGGGTAGTTTATAGACTATCCATATGCCTAGCTGCAGGCACATTTATATAAATTGCCCATGGGGGGGGGGGGGTATTACCTGACTTGGGTAGAGAGGCGTGTCCTAAACTCTTGGGTCTGGGATTTCGATACCATATATATATTTTTGGGTCTGAAAATTTTTTCGTCAAAAATCATAATTTTGGCTCTACAACTTTGGAATCTTATCTTTTTGGGTAGAATATTAAATGTTAATAAAATAGGATATAAATGTTAATAAAAAGATTTTATAGGCAGCAAAATGTCACCATAATAGGCGCCATACTGTAATATTTTTGGCTATGCGTTTTCCTTCCATTATATCTTTGGGTCAGCTCAAGATTTCCTCAGACACGCCCCCTATCCACGGTAGATGGTACTGCCCCCTGGGATCCGTTGATTCTCATTAATTTCCCTCAAATTTAAAAGACATTATTTAAAATTCTAGACATCTCTTGAGAAATCTGATCTTGAAAAATCTTGAGAAGTCTGTCATTATATAAATCTTAAAATCGTTCAAGAAATTAAGACAAGAGAATGATTTAACAAAAAAAGACTCACCGAACTATCAGATCCTGTCACAACTTGCCTGAAACTGTGATTGTATTTTACGCAGTTGACACTTTCTTTGTGGGTCGTAGTTATTTGAAACGACAATGGCCTATCAAAAACAAACAAATTAGAAATCTTAAAGATAAAAATTCGAGCTTTACTAAAAACAAACAAGCAAACAACAGTTATCTTAAAAACAAACAGCCAGTGCATAATGTTAAAAATTTTAAATTTTGAATGACGGATATGGGTTGTAATTGGAGAAAGAAGGTAGAGAAAGGAGGTAAAGAAAGTATATAATAGCTCTGATAGAAGGTAGAGAAAGTATATAGTGCCGAGTGTCCCAAAAGCTGTTAACAGGTTGGATAGGCTAGTGCCGAGAATATTTTTTTAAAAATAAAAATCTGGTCGTTTATTGAAATTGGTCTTGTTGAAATTAGTCGTTTGAGAATTGAGATAGTAACATTTAAAGTTCAAATTGGTCTCACACTTAAAACCAGAGGTTTTGGTTTTGGTAGATTTTTTGTAAAAATGCTGAAAAAAAAGAAAACACCTCATAGTGGCTGCATCCATGTATAAGCACTTAATTTTCAGTCTTTGGATTTCTGTCCCAGCGTGTTCCAAGCACCATAAATTTATTTCGTGAAAGGCTTTGATTTGGGAGATCCAAAAATGCAGTTTAGAACGAAATCTAGACCTGTCTTGGTTTGAGACAAATTTGAACTTTCAGAATTAATATCTCGACTCTCGATGCACAGATATTAACAAACTAGATATCAACTTTAAAGTTGAATACCAAAACTCTTAAATCTTAAAGTTTGTTTCAAATAAATTTGAGTGAAACTCGCACCGCTAGCCTTGGTCAAAGCTGTAACCTTTTTCTTACCGGTATATATGACAGGGTCGATACTTCGTGACTTTGTTATGTAATTTTGAGTAAGCATAAACTTGACAGAAATACTGAAAAGATGTATGCCTCGTGTAAACATTAATAACTGACTGCGTACGAAATATTTATGATGCCCCTTCAACCTAACTCGCGATAACAACGTCATTTGTGAGAAATAAAATACAATTTACGTGTTTCATGCTC
>JAYJMH010072820.1:0-10954 GCA_036873815.1 Phacellophora camtschatica | reverse complement strand
ATGACACTCACCTGGTCAGCAAGTTGGATTTCTCTACCCGTTTAATACAATATTTGCAATTTGCTTTTCAATGGTTTATCCTAGTAGAAGAATAGCATTGCTTTCATAGGCTATTAAACAATTTCGCATATTTGTTTTTATTCATGGTGGTTGAATTAATATAAGCAAATTTCGGTGAAAAATTCAATAACAACTTATTTGAGAAACATTTCTTCACGCTATTGGCATTAAAATGGTTTTAAAATGTGAGGAATTCACACTTTATAGCATTACTTGCTGCTTTATACCATTGATTGTACATACGTTTTATTGCATACTTGTCAGCATTTACAGTTATTTTCTGTAAATTTTTTAAAATTCAACTGCCATTATAATATCGAGGTTACAAGGTTAACTGTTTCAATTTTATTTTGTCACGGAAACCAGTTTTTGCTTTGAGAACTAAATTAGCTGTCAAAACTAATTATAAGCAAATTTGGTTTATTTGAAATAACGTGTGGCTTTCCGCTTTTTGTTGATTTGTTCTGCAATCAGCGGAAATGAGATAATTTTATATTTGGTTTGTGCCGATGACTCACTCAAAAAATTAGGGGAGTTTTTTATAAAACCTTAGGGTCTTTTACATACCTTAGGGTCTTTTATAAAACCTTTTACTTAATTTATTTTGCACCATAGAGAGAAAACTAAAAAGAGTATTTTGAAAATAATTTTTTGTGATAAAATATTTTTTTTAATACCGAAAAAAGAGCAGAAAGAATATATGTGAAAGGAAAATGAAAATAAAAGAGAAACTTGATTTTGGAAAACAATAAACGCGGACAATACAATTTTAGAAATTATTGACAAAAGTTACAATATTTCTTTTATTTAAACACCCAAGAAGGTAGTTAATTTTTAAAATAATAAAACAGCAATAGATAATGCAGAATTTATATAAACATTTTTGGATCGTGGTAGTATTAAACAATGCGACACAATTCCGCATGTTGTGAACCCATTATAATATATATTGCTTCGAAAGGTTCAACTCTAAATACAAATGTCCAAACTGAGAAGCTTGTAATGCATTCTCCCATAATTTTTGATGCAATTTCAAGAGTAATAAAACGCAAAATTAAAGTGTCATCTAAAAGGTGTATTAGCTGTACCGTATTGGATATGTGCTAACATTTGGCCATTTCTAATCAAGTCAAATTCGCAGTTTGTTGACTTTGTTTCAGGCATCATATGAAAGGGTTTCATGTTTATAGAACATGGAAATTGTTCTTTTTCATTTTAAACCCGGTAAAATTTTTAAGTGATATTATAGCGTTAAAGATGAACTGATCACGAAAAATGTATTCAGTGAAATTGTGTTCTCTTTTCGGTTTGTAGAAAAATATTTGGTTAAACTTCTGGTAGCAGATGGAAAGTTATGCTTGGTGACGACAAAGTGCCTCGTGTATCAGAAGGTTGCACATACATTTCAGAAGATAATCTTCAGGCATCAGAGGGCTACAGGTGTTGTGAAGTAAGGCACACTCGCAAAGAAAACATATTTGGCAAGTTATATGTATTCATAAAACATCAATAGTGTATTAAGTTACCATTATAAAGATCACATTACTACTCAAATGAACTCCCGAGAACCACTGAATCATATTATTAAAAAGGGCATTAATATTCAAGCAAGCAGAAGGAGGTGTCTGAACATCACGTGAGCAAAACTGTTGTCAGTACTGTGAATGACGGGAAATGATCTGGGTACTAAGATATCCCAAGGCGGCGATCTTCACAACAACAGGTACAGATGGTACGCTGAGCCTCTGGTTTGAGAGGAGCATACATTTCAGAAGATAATCCTAAGGTATTAGAGGGCTGCATGTTCAGATGGTACGCTGAGTCTTTGGTTGGAGAGGAGCATACATTTTAGAAGATAATCCTCAAGTATCAGAGGGCTGCATGTACAGATGGTACGCTGAGTCTTTGGTTGGAGAGGAGCATACATTTTAGAAGATAATCCTCAGGTATCAGAGGGCTACAAGTACAGATGGTACGCTGAGCCTCTGGTTGGCAAGGAGCACAGATTTATGTCAAGTCAACATTTTACAATTGTTTTAAAAAACGAAGAATAGATACTAAGTTTCGTATTTAAAATATAAAGGTATTATGAATTGAAAACCAACGATAAAAATTGAGTTACGCGTCTATGGGAGAGCCAATAAAACACCTTGTTTCGAAAATTTGCAAGAACCCCTTTGAATTTTCATCGTACAGAAATTGCCCAAAAGCAAGCCCAAACTTTTTTGGGAAAAAATTCAAAAACATCTCTGGATCAAGATAAGCATTTTCAAAATAATGTTCGTGATAAAAGGTTTTTGAATATGAAGAAAATAATTTCGAAAGAGCAGAAAGAATGTCCGTGAAAGAAATTTAATAAAAGAGAATACTTAATTCTGGAAAACAAGAAACGTGAAGAAATTACAATTTTAGAAATTATTGATTAAAAGTTATAATACTCCTTTTACTTAAACACCCAAGATAGTTAATTTTTAGAATAACAAAACCGCATTAGATAAAGCAGAATGTATATAAACATTTTTGGATTGTGGCAGTATTAAATAATGCGACACAATTCCGCACGTTGTGATATTTGATATGATATGTGAATACAAATGTCCAAACTAAAAAGCTTCTAATGCATTCTCCCAAAACTTTTGATGCAATTTTAAGAGTAATAAAATGCATAATTAAGTGTCATCTAAAAGATGTATTAGCTGTACCATATTGGACATCTGCTACTACTTGGCCATTCCTTATCAAGTCAAATTTGCAGCTCATTGGCTTTGTTTCAGGCTACATTATGATACGAAAGGGTTTCAAGTGTATAGAACATGGAAATTATTCTTTTTCATTTTAAACGCGGATAATTTTAAAAGTGGTATTACAGCGTTTAGGATTAACTGATCACGAAAAATGTATTCAGAGAAATTTTGTTCTCTTTTCGGTTTGCAGAAAAATATTTGGTTAAGCTTCTGGTGGCAGATGAAAAGTTCTGCTTGGTGAAGACTGAGTGCCTCATGTATCAGAAGGCTGCAGGTACAGATGGTATGCTGAGCCTCTGGTTGGCGAGGAGCACAGATCCATGTCATGTCAACATTTTACAATTGTATTTTGAAAATGCCTATTTTTAAATAAGAAGAATGTATACTAAGAAAGGTTTCGTATTTAAATTATAAGGGTATTTATAAGTTGAGAACTAACAATAAACCATTGAGTTACCCGTTTAAATGGGAGAGCAAATCAAACGCAGTCTGAATTTTCATTGCACAGTTTGAGATCAACAGGAGCGTCGGCTGCTGCGAATAACGGACGCTGGAAATCTAAAACTGCAAACGATGGTTATGTTAAGCTCTAATACATCTGCTTTGTTAACAGTGTCGTCTAGTTTGGGCCTTTGATGATATTCATACATTTGTTGTTCCCTTTTGGCCCCTCTGTTACAAATACAAACAACTAGACTGACCGATACTATACTGTCATCAAATACTTTTAAAGTAGAACTATAAAAAATAGACAAATAAATATAGTTATTTGCGTTTGAATGAAATGAATTAGAAAATAACTTATGTTTCTTGGAAAACCCTAGGATTTTCATTATACGTATACTAACCGGTTTCGTTGTTCCACGTGAAAATATAAAGCCCGAGAAGGTCTAAAGTACAAACGGAGCTTGCGCGGTCTGTGCGTCGAGAGAGAAGGCTTAATATTTTCCTGTAAAACAACGATGCCAGTGAGCATAGGTTTTATTACCTGATTTCTTGTTTTTTTTTTCACAATTATTGCTCATTGAGAATAAAAATTTCTACATTTATTTGTACTATATTTTTAATTATCTTAGCCTGAGATCGTTATAATAAACCTTTTTGCTTTCATTATTCTTCGAATGAGATACATAATACAGAACCTATTTAATTGCTGGCTCTTGTCAAATGACAAGAACCAATGTTAATTCTTCAACGCAGCGCATCTGGGTTTGTTGTTATTCTCGTAATATTAATATGGAAAGGAAAAGGCTGGCCAGTTTTACGGTATTCTGGTTTGCCGGTTAAAAATCTAGGACGTCAAATATCTCGTCACCAAAGCGAGGTTATCAAAAACTTTAGCTTAATTAAAATCATCACTATCAAAGAGTCGTTTTGCTGTTCGGAAATAAGAACAATTGCATAATATGGTCATTTATGTTGGAAGGTTATTTTCTATAGGCATAATATAATCAGTGGAAAAACCGTTACAACTCTAAGAAGAATGGGTGCTTATGATGCCCCCATTTTATCACACACAGGAGTAATTACGGACAACCAATAAAAAACGTCTAAATGAAGGTAGAATTTCGAGGCATCCACGGGCTCGTCAAAATCCAACCTCACTCTTTGATTATTCTCATCATGATGGAGTTGATTACTGGAAACATACAGAGTTCAAAATTTTATCATTAAGCTTCATTTAATTTCAAGAAATTTTATAAATGATAACGACGAATGTGTTCCTTGAAAGGACTTCATAGTGGAGTGCATCATGTTCGTGATCTCAGGCTATACTGATGTGATAGACAACAGAAAAAAGAAAAACAGAAATTTCTTCCCAAAAACCAAAACAAAAATAATGTGTGCTGATCAAGAAAAAGTAGAATGCAGGACAACAACATCAACACTCAGATGAAAGTTATGTGGCACACTATTGACTATGGCACAAACAACGATGTTTGGTTTAATATGGCAGTTACTTGGCTTAACACAGCTGCGATATGGCTAAACATTGGTGGAATGAAGAGATTGGTTTTACGTTGCCCAGGAACGAAATGAAATCTTAACGAAAGAGCACATTCCCCCACAAGATAAGTTAATAAATTCTGCTTTTATTTATTAATCTTTAATGTTCACTGAGAAAATCAACCTGAGACTAGCAGGTACGAAAAAGGAAAAAGTTTCACATAATAAGTATGTTGGTTGGTCATATTTCAATTTTCTTCTATTGATTAGTATGAGAGACTCAATGATTAGTATGAGAGACCAATTGGCAGTCAATTATAAAAATTGTTCATGTGCTTACGTTTTTGAGAACGAGAGCTGTGTGCAAAAGATCTTTTAAATGTGAGGGGCATTGGTTCTAATTTGTAATAATTATGTCCTTATTATATGTAACACAACCTACTGTAGAGACTGTCCCTGCCATGGCTGCATTGGAATTTTATTGAACAGTATACTTTTAGCTCTTCTTTTCTATCTTTATGTTGCTCTTTCTTTTTCCTTTAGAATATCTCACCGGAAATGTTAGCATAAAGAGCCGAGCAAATTTGGCCTCAGGAATGAAAATCATGCTGAGCAGTGTTGAACAGCAAATGGATATCATAATGAGAAAAGACATGACGTTATTCCGCTTAACGGGCATAGTATTTAATTAGTGTATATCAGCATGTAACAATTAAAGTGGGTAAATCAGAAAATAGCAAAGCACCTCAAATATATCAAGCAAGGGTAGTTCAAAATATATACGCAAAGATTTGGATTGAAACGTTTCATGCACATATCCTGTCTGTCGAATAAGGTGCACCTTACGTGGTAAATAAATGAAGCTCTAAAAACTAAAAATATCAAAATAACAGAAGATAGAAAGCCCTTTAGTAGACTTTTGGAATTTGAGATTGCTAGAACAACATAATTTTGGTTTCTATACGACAATTCTAGAACATCTAAATGACAGAAGATAATAAGTTCTTTGTGTAGAAAATGAACCATGTAGCCTTACCAGCGAATAGCCCATTTTGGCAACATGCACTGGAGGATTATCAACCGCCAGTTCCCGGGGAGATTATCAACTCCTGGGAGATTATCAACTCCCCAGCACAGTTGCATGTTGCCGAAAATGTCTTACTTTTCTAAATAAAATTTTTCATTTGAGGTACGAATTACTAACCGGGGCAAGAGCTGCCAAAATCGTCTCCCGAACCCCCAAAACCGGCATTTATTTTGTGTGATTCCTGCTTATAAATTCATTCCATTAATTAAATAGAGGAGCGAGGGCCAATCTATTGAGCAGGCATTGAATACACAACGGAAAACCTTACAAAGGAAAACTTGTATTAAGTAAATTCACTTCATGTCAAATCTGTTTAAATTCCTATCAATTCATTACATTCATTACCAGCTTCGGGGTTCGCCTACGCTCTCTGCGTCAGCAATCACTAAAGCCGGAGTAGAACGAATTAAATGGACTATAATGAAAAGCATGGATAATTACCATTTAGCGTCATTTAATATTTAAATTAAAACCAACAAAAACGGAATTTCATCTTTGAACCTGTACTTCCTAAATTTCTTAGTTGTATTTGCAAGCGATGAAAATCTGTTTGCAAATGCTATTTAATTAACAAACATTTTATGATGAGATCGGTTTGATGCGAAATTTTATTAAACTCAGAACAATGCGGTCCAGTGCAACTCATTAAAAACCATCCAGAAAACCAAGACACCGTTATAGGTACTCAAAAATGTGAGAAAATTATAATTACCTTAACGGCTTGCGCAGCAGTTGTTATGCGTACGTGAACATACAATACGACAAGGACAAATTGAAGTTTTAATTTCATGAAGCAAAAGTTGATGAAGACAGGCAGCTGAAATTTCTTTCTAAGATACTAAACCAATTTTTATGATGGATTTTCGTATAAGTCGTATAAAAAGTTGACGCATTTTATTTTCAAAAGAGAAAAAGATTTCGGAAAAATCTTGTGTTGAAAATAAAAGATAGATGAATTCGTTTTGATCGATGCTTTCAACGAAGAAAATATTCAAGAAAAAGCGAACACAGTTAAATCAAAACTGAATGCTGAAGACAACATATCAAAATCCATCGTAAAATTTTAAACGAAAAAACCTTGCAAAACAGCATTAGAAATTTGCGCCTTCGTTTTGAAAAAGAATATGATACCTACAGTAAAAGCATCGATAGAAGAAGAAGTCGAAAACTTGACTATTCATGGCCTTCCAAAGGCTCTATCCAGTCAAATATGGAGTCGTAGAATTTTCTGGACAGTATTGTGCGTCGCAGCGTTTACGGCCAGCATCTACTTCATCACTGATGTCATCAAACAGTATATGCGAAAAGAATTCTACGTCACTTCTACTTTAATACCACACAAATTCATGCCACTCCCGGCCATTACACTTTGCAACTCAAACCACATGATAGGTTACGATGAATTGTCAGAATTTCCAATTGCTCAGCCCCTCCCAGAAAACTGTTCTATTACAAACAGACCAACTTCTCAAAATGAAAAAAACTGGGAATATTTTAAAATCGGATGCGAAAATTTCATGGCAGCGTCTTCAAGTTCTGCAATTCTTCGGATGGATCCAATCGAATTCCCAAAAAACTATGTGATCGAGCCATCGTTTATGCCTTGTTTTACATTATACAATGACTCAAGACTTGTTCAGTATTCTGCCAGTGAAAGAGAAGGCTTACGTATGTATCTTTTCTTCAATTCAAGCAAGCGAAATAAAGTGTCATACTTTGATAAGCCACTCTATGACGAGAGAAAAGGAATTTATGTCGATATTCATGACCAAACTGAAACATTGGGCAGTTATCAGAGTACATACTTACCGACCGGTTTCCATAGTCACCTTCAAGTCCGAAAAGTTACCTACAAGCGCCTTAAACATCCATTTTCGTCCCGCTGCGTGAATGAAAACTACGTTCCCGGTAAAAATCTCAAAGTAAGACCTCCTGGAAAGTACACAGTAGCAAGTTGTTATTATTTTTACGTTGGGATGACAACGTACAAAAAATGTGGAAACGTTCCGGAAATCTATAGATTGCTTATGCCTGAAAAAGACTTTCCCAGAATAGGAAACCTGAGCAAAGCCGATGAATTTCAATGCTACCTAAAGTTTCATGATGGAAGAAACATCGATTACGATTGCCCTATGCCTTGCAGTGAGACAAGGTTTGAAAAAAGAGTGGAGCGTGAACCTTGGCCGCAAGAATGGCAAGTTGACTTGCTAAAGCCTATCCTCGCAAAGGTTACGGGCATGGACCCGAATAACGTAACATTCACTCTGATAAAACGACACATGATGATGTTGAGTGTTTCATACGAAAGCCTTACGACAGTAGTTCATGAAGAGAAAGAACTTTATACGTTCTCGAAAATTGTAAGCGACATCGGTGGACAAATGGGGATATTTCTAGGCGCTTCTTTCATATCTTTGGTTGAAATTGCCTCAATTTTTTTCCTAGTGGTTAAAAGATGTTTTACCAAGCGTTGCAAGAACAATACATCGCCCAGTTAAATTCCGTTCAGTTATGATACACTGGATACTCTATTTAGAAGCGATGGACTTCAAGAACATTCACAAAATCATGAATTAAAAACTTAGCTACGCTGACGCGCGGTTTTCTATTGTTTGACCTAAGAATCTAATGAGCCATAACCAGCATGCCTAGTGGACAAAAAAATGTCCCGCCGTTTGATGGGTTACAGTACAAAATGTGTTCGTTTTTAAACCACAAATATTGAATAAAAATTTGTGCGATAGGCTAACTTAGAGTTTGGGATATCACACAAGCTTCCAGAGCGGACAATGTTGAAATTACCGAAATTGAAACGAACCGAAATTGAAATTACCCAAAACTTCGAGCTTAAGAAGTGAACACAAATGGAACACAAGAGAACAAAAGTGAACACGAATGGAACACAACATGTTTTCAATTAATTCAGCTTGAAAATGATGTTAGAATAAGATCGGAACTTCGGTCACTAAAAAAATATTGTTAGTCTTCACTACAAACAATTATATCTATAATAATCATTATTATGATTGTTATCTCTTTATTATTATTAGCATTGCACCTGTGCTCTGAAAAATCTAAACTTAGTTTAGAAAACTGTCAAAGAGGAGGATGTATATTTTGCAATTTAAGAGTTAAAAAAAACATGTAAGAGCTATTAACGCAAACTTGAAATGACTATTAACTTAACCATTAATAAAAAACAATGTACTGCAAATTTCCAATTGCTTTCCAACGAAATTCATTAAAATCTTCAGAGATTCAAGGAAAAACATAATCAAAATTAAATCGAAAGCAACGAAAAGCGACGAAAATCTTGTTTAAGTTTACAAAATAATTTCATTTTCAAAAATTGGGTTGTTTTTGATTATATTCACAGAGCGAACGCACAATGTTTTAATTGAGAAACTATAATTGCATATATAGTTTATTTCGGTTCCTTTTATGGAGTTAAGGTTAATAAATGAGTAATAATTACGGAGAAACTATTATAAAAAAACACCAGCTTGAATTTTCATTCTTATCTGTGAGGGGGGAAGGTCGCGAGAAGCCACAAGTAACATAGTGTTTCTGTTATGTGCTAAATGCAAGCCTGAGCGATGGACAATTCGTAAGTGGTACTATTGGCCTGACCAAGCACGAAACGAAGAAATATTGATGTGTTGCCATTTTTCAGAAATACAAACAGCGATATATATATATATTTATGAACGTTGAAAGTTCCATAAAAATCGGTATATGGTTCTGTGTTCAATATTGGAGGACAAAAATCGTAGAAAACAACAGTCCAGAATCAAATTCAAAATTGAAGAGACACGGCGTGTGTCTCTTCAATGCATCAACTTAAATACTTTGTGAAAATTTGACTGTTTAATCTCAAATTGTTTCTGAGTTATGACCACTTGAACTTTTGACCTTTTCCGCTAGCCGCGTATGGCCTAATATATCTAACTTTGCCTAATTGTACCCAATAGTGATGTTTGATACATCATTTTGAAGCTTTTGAGCAGGGGAATTCATTAAAAGCACAAAGATGCCATAAAACATTGCTTCATTGTAAACAAATTCATTTCAAATGTTTGACCTTTGACCTGAGGGTGAATGGAAAATTTCAATGACCTGAAATTTTGTGGAAATATTTACATAGCTATGCTTAAGAGTTTGTGAAATTTTCAGAATGGGATCCTGGTGGGTTTTGTAGGTACAAGGCTACAAGTCTGCAGTTGTCATTAGGTAAATCAATGTTTTGGAAATGTTTTGAAAATTCTCAAAATTTTAAATATTTTTCTGAAAAGAATGGGATCTTAATTAGTTATTTAGCTGGGATCCTTTAAAATTGGAGTGTTTTATCATCAAATAACAAAATTTTCAACAAATAAGTGCTTTTAAATTATTCTTTACAAAGAAAGAATCAACCACGTTGATAACGGTTCCCAGTTTGAGGTGAGTACAGTTATATTACTTTCTCATTTTTAGATTCAATGCAGCTGTTTCAGATTTTGTTTCATCTTTGGTTAATTTGTATGTCCGGCCAGTAACTGCTACTGGATTTAGAAGAACAAGAACATCAGTAGCATCAATTATAAGGCAATCTTGCATTTTAGGATAAACATAGGTGTAGGAAAAAAACTTTCACAACAGAAACAGTTTTCGAATGGTTACTAAAACTGTAATCTTTTACAATTAGGGTGTGCTCTGAATACAGTACAAGTTGTGAATATATGGAAACATGCTAATGTGCTCAAATGATTTTTGTTTCGAAACTGTTGGAAAATATTACAATTGGAAAATATTACATAATTCTCATGCTTTAGTTGATCGCTTTCCTTGTAATAGTAGACAAAATCGTTGCTGAACTGTTATTCCAATGTAAAGACTGAGCTTCATCTTGTACGGCAAACGAGAAGCTTTCCGCAAAATCACCAATAACTAGGAACTCATCATTCTTGAGATTATCTTTTCTTAGATTTAAAAAATTTATTTGCTGTTTTGCAATAAAAAATGTCACACTTGAAATGAGTATTTACACAAAAAGCGCTTGGTGAATCTTGAACTTAACCTTTCAAGAGGCCAATTTCGAATTTTCTCACGTTTGAGTCTGCTTAAATTAAAACCCGAA
>JAYJMH010072809.1:0-10955 GCA_036873815.1 Phacellophora camtschatica | reverse complement strand
ATACAAATATAAAGCAATTTTTTATTGAAAATATTTCTAAAAACATATATATACATTCAACAATGATAATTTGGTTTATTGAAAGGTTGACATTTTTATTGTAAACAATGGCTTTTTACATAAGAGTAATAACTTCTGCAACAAGTGTAACTTTTGAGAATAAATGTGTTTTGGGGGATGACTTTTAATTGATTGATCTATAACAGACATTTTGTTGTGCAATTTTGCCACACAGGCATGTTTTTAGCATTGGAGTATCTCTATTGATGAAAACTTATAAATTCATCTTTATATAGCTGTTTGGCTGCAAGTATAGTATTGATGAACAATGGTATCGGTGCAAAATTGAAGAAAAGCATCCAGAACTTGGACAGAAAGTAACTAAAATTTATATATGTGTTTATACATGAACCGTACAACCTGTGCCAAGTTCAGGAGTTGCCATAAAGCCATTATGGTGATAACCGGGAGGGCACATTGCTATACATATTGTATATATGTGTGTGTATATATATATATATATATATACACACAATTTAACATTTTGTTTTCATATGAATTGAATTTTGAACTTTGTTAATGTTTAATTTTGGTAAAATGTTTTGCATCAAAACAGACACTCAAATTTGTAGGAATAGTGTGAAAGGAGATCATTCTTTTACCATTAAGAATTAAAAGTTTAGAAACTGTTTCCTTCGTATGTTTTAGTTTAATTTATTGAATATATTGATACTTGCTTAAATGGTTTTTAATTCTGTTAGGTCAAAGTACGATATGTTGATTATGGAAACTGGGAAATGGTTGATGATAACAGCTTATACAAATTGTCAGCTGTACTTTCTCAATACAAACCTTGTTCTAAAGAGTATGACTTAGGTTTGAAACCTGTTGATGAAGATGAAAGCTCAGAAAAATTTAAGAAGGTATATATGTTTGTATTATTTTTGACCAGATGGCCCAAGAAATAGGTCCCCACATTTCCAAAGCTGCTATGGAGAGGCTTGAGATTTGATCATTTTGTTTTTGCTTGATGTTGATGTAAGAGGCTTCAACTTATCAAACCTCACCACAAAATTGCCCATGGTAATTGTTACCAAATTGGTAACACCTCGCGATAAAATTTCCCACAATAATTGTCACCAAAGCAGCAACACCTGCCAAGCATCCTGTACTGTCAGCCATAATAATAATTGTCTCAGGGTCCAATGGTCTGGTTTATGTAACATGTCCCCACAAACACCTGATCACATTTTTTATAAGATTATATATATATATAAGAATGTTCTTTGTATTTGTTTGTTGTCAGTTATTGTATTTATCAGAATTTATCCAATTGCTGCAATTCAAGGAGATCCATATTCATGAGATCTATGGGGAGTGGCAAAGCTTGATAGGTGGCACAGAAGTCTGTTTAAAATTTTAGCTGTCTGCAGAAAAAAATGCAGCAAGTGAACACTTTACAAAGCAGTGCTATTAGTTTGGGAATATTTTAGGTAGTTTGATTTCCAAAAAGATTTAAATTTCATTTTAGGGAGTTGAAAATCTTGAAAAACTGATATGCGAGCAAGTTATAACAATTGAAACAAAAGGTGGTAGGTAAACATAGATATTTTGTTAAGTTCTTCTTTTTATTTGTGTTATTGATTAAATTTAATCTGGCTATGATGACATCACATGGGAATCTCTCTGATTATGAATTGAAGATTTTGATTTGACACTGAGCTAGATTTATACTACATCTTATATGTATTGTTTTTAGATAGCCAATAAAAACGTTTTTGTATGACATATTTCAACATTTTTTGTTCTCATTATCATAACCAACTGAACAGAAAATTTGCTACTACAGAAAACTAAACATAGTTAACTAGAGTTGATCATTGCCCTAAACAACTCACTTGGCTATTAACGATAATTTTTTGAATTTGTGAGAGTTGTATGATATGACTTGAATTTTGATGCACTCTTTATGAGCTTCCTACTTGTTTCAAAAGCGTCTTGAGAAATAACGTATTGTGTTCCAATATAAAGGTGTTGTAGATCCACTCATGGTGTAGATTCATTCTTGACAACACCCTACACGTGTTGTAGATCCTTTCTTGACAACACTCTACACATGTTGTAGATCCATTCTTGACAACACTCTACACATGTTGTATGACAACACTCTACACATGTTGTAGATCCATTCTTGACAACACTCTACACATGTTGTAGATCCATTCTTGACAACACCCTACACGTGTTGTAAATGACCCATTCTTGACAACACTCTACACATGTTGTAGATCCATTCTTGACAACACTACACATGTTGTAGATCCATTCTTGACAACACTCTACACATGTTGTAGATCCATTCTTGACAACACTCTACACATGTTGTAGATCCATTCCTGACAACACTCTACACATATATATATAAATACAACAACAAAAGTAATAGAAAATCAACAATAACAACAACAATTGTTTGCGCTGCATGGAAATTAGTGGTGATTTTGGTAATCAGTAAGTTTGGCACCAGTGTTTTTATTTGTTGTTCAATTTTGAGCCTCCCACTTTCATTGCTTTATAGAAGTATATCTCTTTGACCTGTGTCTCTAGATTTTAAATGTTCAGGTTTTGTTTGTTCTTTTGGAAAGGATTTTATTCTCAAAATAATTTAAATATTTATTGATCAAAAGGCAACAATCCATCAATTAAAGCAACTATTCATGAATCAAAGAAAGACATCAGGGAGGAAATGATCAACTCTGGACATGCCGTTGTACAAATCAAAGTAAATACATATATATATATATATATATATCTTTAAAATTTTAGTATTTTAGACTTAATGTTTAATTTTATTTTCAATTACTAAAATATAATTAATTGAGCTAAAAATCTGATCTCGCTGCTATGTTTATTTGTGCTTTTTGAGTTAAATTACATTTTAAAGAAGCAACGAGTTTTAAATATATTTACAGCTATTTAGTTGATGTTTTTTCAAAATACTATTGCCAACCAGTATCATTTATATGTCACCAAATATAATACTTATTGTTTTATTTTGTTGCAGTCAAAACCAATAAATGGAAAACAATCAGATGAAAAACCACCATTTGGATTCGGTTCAAGAGCTTCTCAGCCTTTAAGGTGAGCAATAGGACACAAAACCAAAATAGTTATTTGTAGATCTTAATTATTTGAAAGTATTTTCCAAGGTAATCAGATTTCAGTTCTCATACTTTGTGTAACACAGCCACAGACATCAGGCTACCCAAAAACACCCTAAAATGTTTCTAATATAGGGCTGCAAGGTTGGAGAGGGCCCTTTCTGGTTACAAAAAAGATGAAAAGCCAACATTTGGATTCCATTCATTCAAGGTGAATTAAATGACACACAACCTAAATAGTTACTTGTAGTTCTCAGTCATTTCACTGAAAATATTTTCTGAAAATATTTTCCAACTATTATTATTTTCAAATTATGCCTGACAGTGATGATAAAAACTGGGAATCTCTCTGAATTATAGATGTAGATAATTTTAAGCATCTTTCTGAGTCAGGCAAAAGCAGCCTTGCTCTTGGGGATATTTGTGGTGATTAAAATGTGGCGTTTTGCCTTTTTGAATCTCCAGAGTTTTTACATGCAAAAGTTGTACTCTTTATTTTAAGCCAGTCAAGACTCGAGATCAAAAGAAGGTATATATACACATATCCTTGGGAACTAGGAGCTTACTGCGACTCTTTTCAGGGCCCTTGGAAAAACAGCATCTGATGAAGGGTAGCCCTCCCAAAAAAGGATTAATATGAAATTATATCTAAAATTGTCAATCCTTTGAAATTTTTATATTTTTACACCTAAAATTCCCTACTCTGAGGGGTATATCATATTATTATTCTTTTCTTTTCCTTTATTTTTCTTTTTGCTATATATGCAATAACCTTCAACTTGTTGAAGTTAGCACTACATGGTAGATAGATAGATGGATAGATAGATAGATAGGAGCTTATATATATATACATAAACTAAAGGTGTGTGTATATATATGTCTATATATATATATATATATCCTCTGGAACTAGGTTGATGTGACATGTTTATCTGAAACATATTCGAAGGAAACGGATTGTTATGAAAAGTATTGCAGATTATTTATTTTTTGTCAAGATCACCAAGGAATTCATTTTCTCTGAAAATGAACGATGTATCATCAAAGGAAGTTGAAGAACTAAAGAAACAAATATTGGTAAGCATTTTTCTGATTTCCATTTTGGAATTGCTTTGAAAATGATGTTGTAGATAATTTTTTGAAGTATATACTTAAATACAGTTCTCAGGAAAATAGTTATTTTTGTGTGAACATAAAGATGGACGAATACAGATTTTTTGGATGTAATAGGGGGGTAAATATATTTCAGAAAACACGGTTTTTGTTCAGAGCTTGAAGGGTTTGTTCCAGCAGGCGATAATCTAAGGTGCGGTGTTAAATTATAGAAGGAAATATTCTCTGAGAATCAGAATAGCGTTGTTTGGCAAATGTTTCTATTTAGACCTACTGTTTTGTTCTAAAACCACAGTTCTTCAATTTTTGTGCAATGATAAAAATTCACGTTTTAATGTACACTTTAATAAATTGACTACTGGTTCTATTTTTTACTTTCGGAAGGAATGTGTTTCACAGTGATAAACAGCATTAAGGTCATGGGCACACTGGTTTCTGACCAATACTGAATTTAGTTTTTAAACTTGATAGTTGCAGCACAGTTGAAATTTTTTTTTCGGTAGGCCTTTGCTTCTTTTGAGGGATTAGTCAAAATCTTTTGCTTTTTAAATATTGAAATTTTTTTTTTAATTTCCCACCAATTTTTGCCAATGCACTGAACACTTTTAAACTTGATTCCCTTTAATTGCAAACAAAAGAATTTTTTTCCAAATCGTGTTGACAGTGCGATTAAGTGTCATGCTTTTAGTGTTTCTATCTCTATGTTTTTCATTTATTAAAGTATATATATATATTTGTTTGAGCTAATTTTTTGAATTTATTCAGTTTACTCATACTGCACTTTGCAAGATCAAAAACTGTAGTAATGTTTACTTGTTAACCCAGGCTAATTAATCCAATCATGAAAGGTGTTAATTTCTACTTCAGTGCATCCATAATGTATGCATGCATACATCTAAGTTGCTTAATCGTTGTCATAATTATTTAGACAATACAGACAGAGCTTCAAAACAGCAAGAACGTGGAAGAGAAAAGAAAGATGGAACTCGAACTTTTGAAGCAGAAAAACGTTCATTTGGAACAGTCTCTGGCAAAGAGCGAATCAAGGCTAAAATGTTTTTCACAATCTGTTGTAAATAGCAAATTTACACATTTGATAGAGGAAATAGATTCGTTGAAGAAATTACGAGATGATATGCATTTGGATGAAGCACTGGTTCCACTTTTAAAAAATGCAGTTGCTTTGGTAGCTGAAAAAAGATCAATCAGGCTCGATAGAATGACATCTTATTTGGAGGTATTGCAGATTTATATTTGATTAAAATACTTGTTTATATTTTTTTAAGTAAAATTGTATATATATATATATATCTTTATTTAGGAAAATGTTATTATTGGTTTGAGATACTTTCTCTATATTCATTTAATAATGTAAAAATAACATTGTTTTTTGGGGAATTGTGCTAATTTGAAGTCCACTGTTTTTATTTTGATCCCTGAATGTCACTATTCACGCAAGAGGGACTTGCTCAAGTTAAAGCCCGAGGGCTGCATAATTAAACCAATGACCAGAAAAAAATCAAATTATTACTTATTATAGACACCTGGGAATAAATTTATCAGAAATATTAAATCAGTTCGCTTTGGAAAGGTTTCTTTACAAATGGTTCATTTGCACTCTTTCTGTTGGCGCTAATGCTATTTACATCCTGTTAACTTTAGACTTGATCCCTGATTTCATGCTGCACCACAGAATGAATAATAATTATAGTTTTACTGTTATGAATCACTACATTTTAAAAAAGATGTTATTTTTCATTTTATTTCCATTCAGTTACTGAAAGCAGAGAATGATCTATCAAACAATCAAACAAGTTTGAAAGATTGTATGGAAAAGGTTAGTTACTTAATTGTATTTGCAAGGGAAAAATCATAGCACGAAGTATTCAGGTGACTCTATGTGGATTCTGTAAAGACGATTTGCAAAAGGATTTTACACCATTACCATTAAGGTTGTTCAACCAAGTCAAAATAAGTAAGTAAGAAAGGCTGACTGCTATGTCGAAAGCACCCAGAAGGCTCCTTCGTTTGCTGCTACCCATTGTGGGTAGGGGAGGCTGCCACTCCTTTCCTTGGTTTGATAACCTCCGTGCTGCTACTCATTTACCGACCTCGAAAGGCTAGACACATGAATTGGTTGTGGGTTTTGCAGTTAGATGTTGCAACTAGATGTTGCAGCAACTGGTCCCAAACCTGCGATCTCACAGAGAGTTTGGCTTTGAAACACAGCGCCTCCTAATTGATCCAAAAAGAGAAACAAAATTTTCAAGTTGGGATATGTTTTCAAAACAAAATTCCTCTTTGCTTTTTGCATGTCTTTTAAAATATATACTTATTACATTTCGGGAGTGATTATTTATAATTTAATTGTCTTTGATGTGGTTAAAAAGTTGTAATTTATTTCAGCAGCATGTTTGTTGACTAAAAGTGTGTATGTTCTTCTTCAAAGGAAAACTTAGAAGCTCTGGTAAAGCAGAGAGATGACTCAAGATTGAACCTGTTGGATATGGCGGACACATTCTTGAAGGAAAGCGAAGATCTTCCATTTAACGCAAGGCAAAAAGAATTGGAAGTAAGAAAGTTTGTAAATTTGTAAATTTATGTGATTGGGCATATTTTGAAATGTTAATAGCTGGATCAAGTCCAAAATGTTCTGCTGAACTGTTGGAGATACCTTACGAGATAGTCAGTATCACACAACAAATTCAAGCAACGTGTTGTTGCTAACGCTCACGCACAGACATATCGATTTTCTGCAATTGTAATGACGTAACCATAATGAAACAGATCACCAGCTCAGAAATGTTTTATTTTTGCTGATGTTACAATTTAACTGATATTTATGATTGGTTGAGAATTAATTTTAAGTATATAGTTATCAACATGCCATTTTTTATTCAAAGTTCACGCTTGTTGACATTGAGAAGAAATATGAACTGCATATGTCCACATCAGGTAAAGTATTCTTAATTCCATACATGTCTTAGTTTGTAGAAAGTACAATAAGCTTATCTCAAAAAGTGTGCTGTGCTTGAAAAGTAATTATTTCTTTTTTGGGGGAAAATTGTATCATTTATTTTAGAGAAATCTTTCTATAGTTTTCGTAATTTTTATTGTTATGCTGACACAGTATGCTACATTTGTGCATGTGAGTAGTGCCTGTTTACTATTTGATCTAAACCTTTTCATGCCCAGATTATTTCAAATTAACAGGCATAATTTAATTAGTTTTATTTTGCATGGACATTAATTTCAACTTGATTAAAAAAATAAACCTAAGCTGAAACATCTGAAATTAATATGAAGTTCTGTTTGCTCTTACCTCCTGATGATATGACGTTTTACGTTATTTATCAATGGGTCACATGGCCTTTCCTGGGTGATGGGGGTAAAGAAGACTCTAAAATCAGATTTTGTTAATTTTTTTGTTTCAGAATCCAATTGCACAGTCAATGAAGCTGTTCAAGCTTATGAGGATTGGAGGGTAAGACAGTGTAATTATGCAATCATATTCTGCAGTTGTACGTGTTTTTACCCCTCTTTTGCAATGCTAGCTTCATAATATTTGTAGCTTCATTAAGGATTCTGTGTTTACCCCTCTTTCTTTTCAGAGCAAGCTTTATAATGTTTGTAATGAAATGATGAAAGGAGGGGAGATAAAGTTCTGGTCTTTTCGCATTTGCAGGCTAAAATGCTTGCAAGTGTAGTAAACACCTGATACATATTTATTTATATATTTTGATGCATTACTTTTTCTTTTTATTATTATTTAATGTTAAGTTCATGAAGAATATGTTAGAAAACTTATATTTTCTTCAAAGGTTTGCATCGCCAATCCATCAGAACGATCGAGATTCATCAAGTGTATTTATAATTTGCTAAATTCTTCATCAAATGCTGTCAAATATGAAGCTGCTGGCACACTTGTTACTCTTTCTTCTGCGCCTACTGCTGTTAAGGTACTTTTACTAAATTTGTAATTGGTTTTATGCGATTCGAAAGAAACATTAAATTCACGGAACGGACGTTTCATAAATGTGGGTAATTCATTTCGAAATCCTAAAGAAATACATTATTTTTATTTTCGTTATGTTGGTGCCTTAGAATTGTTGTAGAAGGATGAGTGATATCTCCAAACTTAAGTTAGCAGTGTAAATCTAATCGATTTTTCTTTTTTTTCTTCATAGGCTGCCGCTACATGTTACATTGATTTGATTGTCAAAGAAAGTGACAACAATGTCAAACTTATTGTTTTGGATCGCTTGATTAAATTGAGGGAACATCCTGCTCATGAACGAGTGCTTCAGGTTCGGTTTATCTTGTTTTAATTTATCTAAAATTCGCTGAGTTTGTTTATTTTATTTTTTATTTTATTTTATCTAAAACTTGTTGAGTTTATTTATTTTCAAAAATAATCGTTGCTCATTAAATCATTAGATATATAATCAATATGTTTATTTATAAATACATTATGCATTACTAAATATGTATAAATTTTATATCAAAATTTTTTTTGTTTTTAGAAAGAACATTTTTATTTTATTTTCTTTAAAGATTTGTTGATTATTGTTGAGGATTGGGTTTGATAGCATTGAACAAATCTTCATTTGTTATTTAACTTCGATGTTTAACTGAATTCTTTTAAGTTATTGCCCTACGGCGAGGGCCGAAACCTGGTAAGGAATCTTTATTGGTCGAGAGCGTTTGAAAATGACGTCAGAACAGGGCATTTTTTCTCTGTGTAGACCGCTGTGTTGCTATTGGAAACTCAGAACTCAGATTAGAGCACAAACAACATCAAATGGCTTCGTCGGCAATGGCTTCATGCCAGAAATTCGATCATGTTGTCTTTTTAAATTACCTCTTCGCTTTAAAAAAGAAGGGCCTTCAACCAGTCCTGGTCATTTTATAATAGCCCATGATGTTGCCCTTGGAAACAGTCATTATAAGCTTCTTAATTTATATTTTGTTATTAATAATAAACGAAATATTTTTCATTTTCCAGGAATTAGTGATGGATATTCTACGAGTTTTGTCAAGTCCTGATTTGGAAGTGAGAAAGAAAACTTTGGAGTTTGTTGTTGATTTAATGACAGGTCGAAATTGCGAAGAGGTACTTTATTACGTTTGTTAAAAATTTCTTTTCACGCATTTTAATAATTTACAAATTAAGTTTTCTTTGTTCTTGTTTTTTCACTCTTAACGTTTGAAAAAAGTTTATATATATTTTTTAGGTTGTGATGTTGCTGAAAAAAGAAGTAAACAAAACGCACACGGAAGGAGACCAGGATGAATCTGGAAATTACAGACAAGTAAAGTTGTTTTTACAAATATGAATAATTATATGTGACTGCATTGATGTAATTGGTCAAAATATTATTTTGTTTATGACTTTGATAAATTTTAACAGATACTGTAACCAAATGACCAACAAGACTTTTTTAATCCAGATAGTAAGTGTTTGCCTTAAAATTCGAAACAAATATTGATTTTTCTAAAGATCAGTTTACAATTTTATTTATTGCTAAGAGACACGAGAATGGTTTTGACGCCTGATTTCTCATATCTTTATTTCTCATGAGTCGCTATTAGACTAGATTTAGTCATTAATGTTTGTACGATACAGCAATCACAGAAAACAAATTTTGAATTGTTATTTATTTTATTTTGTTTTTTTTTAGGTTCTTGTTCGCACTCTGCATTCTTTTAGTGTCAAATTCCCCGAAGTGGCACCATCAGTGGTTCCCATGGTAATTTTTTTGTTCATTATTTGTTGTTAAATCTTATATTGAATAGAAATATTTTAACCCTTTCAAGCACGGATTTATTTCAAGTAAACAGGAAAATTCCATCTAAATTTAATTTAACAGGGGGTAGCACTTAAAACCAACTTAATTCCAAAGATAAGTATTGAAGTATCTGAAATTTATATAACCCTCCCCCGGGGTGAAAGGGGTAAAATCTGTTTTACAAAATCGGTTTTACGTGCAGGTTTTTTAAGCAGTATTTGTCTTTAGCTGTAACATAATGGTTTTAACAATCCTTTGGAAAGATATAGGGAAGAACTCATTGCTTTATTCTTTTTAAAAAATATATTGGTTGATATGTAAATGCTGTTTATATTACTAAGGGGGGGGGGACTAGATTACCAAGTGTGTGGATATCTGGATGTACCGAAAATCTACTATACAAACTGCAGAAGGTACAAAACTGTGTTGCTCGGGTAGTGACAGAAGCAAAAAAGTTTCACCATATCAAACCGATTTTTGAATCGTTGCATTGGTTGCCTGTTTCAGCAAGAATATATTTCAAGATCGCCTTGTTAACATACAAATGTATGAATGGATTAGCTCCACAATATTTAAAGGATCTCATTATTCCATATGACTGCTCTAGACAGTTGAGGCCTTCAAGTAAATCTTTACTGAACGTGCCAAGAACGAAAACAAAAACCTTTGAATGCAGAATCTTAACATTTGCAGCACGTGAAATGACAATTTAAAAATTTAATCAGTAATTTAAATATTGTGTTAGACCTTTTTACAGCAAATAAGAATGTATATAACACAAGACAAACACAAGACAAACGCAAGACAAATACAAAACTATCAAGCTTATAGATCTCACAAAAAATGGGGGGGGGGGGGATAAAATGCTACGCACAAAAGGGGCCCACCTATG
>JAYJMH010072798.1:0-10957 GCA_036873815.1 Phacellophora camtschatica | reverse complement strand
CCATTCAGAGGTTCGTACGCACATACTTAAGTTACAACAATAGAAAGTAAAAAATATCTGACGCATCAAAGTTACTGCATGTTACACAAAAATTAATGAATGGAGAATAAAATAATATTTCCTTAAGGGCAAATAAACTAGTAATTTGTGAGTGCAAGATCAAGTAAGTTTTCCTAACAACAACAGGCCAAAAATTATTAGCATGCAGAAAAACAACCCACAAATGTTGAGCAGCATACATAAATAAGTGGAATACTTTTTCTCCCTAAACTGAAAATTTCTTACCTGTTGTTACTCCCCCACTGCATTTGGGCAAAGTAACTGCTCCGAAATGGAGATATGTTTTCAACGATACCACCTTTTGATCTGGATTAAAAAGCAACACCTAGTTTTACAAAAAATAAAAAATGATTTTATGTGCATTTCATACCGGTTATTCTTCCAATTTTTGGTTTCTCGTTCGTGCTGTTCTTAAGCAACTTCCCAGCAAAACCTGCAACATGAGCTCCAAGACTGGTCCCGATGATATGAACGTTTTTGTAACGCACACCAACTTTTCTCTTAAGTTTTTTAATTAAACGTGCCAGCTGGCTACCAACTAAGCGAGCATTGGCAGCAGCTTGATTGTAGTAAATATTTAAGGGATTCGCCCCTTTCAACCAGTGTACCAGAATTAAATTGTCTTCTTTTAACAGTGTGATCATATCTCTGGGGACAAAAGCTACAAGAAAAAGCAACAAGTTTATTTAATGACAAGCATTTTCAAAAGCAACAAGCATTTAATTGGTGTTGAAATCTGGCGGATTCACTGATGTTGGACATTGAATGGAATGGAATGGAAGATTAATTTTACTAATTTGTCATTTTTTCTTGCTCTACCTGTCTTACATTCCGTGTTTTCATTTGTACAGTCACAGGGAAACGAGGGGACGCCCTTGATAAAAAAATACAGAATGTAGGACAAGTGGAATGAGAGAAATCAAAGTGGGAGTACATGAAAACTTCACTTTTCCTAAAGCCAGTGTTCTAAACTTTGATTCTTCTATGCATACCGTACTAATTCCCCCCCCCCCCGGGGCTTATTCAAAATTCGACCTTTGATATGGGGCCTTATTCGAGAGGGGGCTTATTCGAGCAGGGGGGGGGCTTATTCAATAGTCAGCTTCCTGAGAGTATTATCTAACAGAAAGCACGGGGCTTATAAAAGGGGGCTTATTCAAACTGAGGCTTATTAAAAAATCAACTTTAAGAGGGGGGCTTATTCGAGAGGGGCTCATTCAAGAGGGGGGTTTAATCGAATTATTACGGTACTTGTTTCATATCTGATTTGCCAAATTTAAAACCTTTTTAGAAATTATCTCACCAATTATTGGTAAATAATGAACTTTTTCAAGAAATTCTGTCTCAGGTTCCAACAGTGTGATACCACTTTCTCAGAGATTCTGGGAACTCACATAAATGAAGTTCAGTTTAATAACTACCGTAGACGGCAGATTTTTAGCGGCGATGAATGCGATTTTTGTCTATTGCATAAAAAATCATGCTACGTGGGGCAACTAAGAATCATTTCATTTCATTTCAACAAATTTTATCTTCTGCGACAATTTTTCATATTTTTCAATTTTTTGCTGACAACAAAAACACGAAAACAATCTTCAAGATATTATCACAAGGACCAATCAAAATTTAAACCAAAATCAGTTCAGAGATGCTATTTAATTCTTATTTTCAAAAAATCTGATTGAAGTTAGTTTCTTGTCCAGGTTGATGCATGCTATTTTTACTCAATCCACTGTTAACAATATGGTCATAGAAGTGTCATTTAAGTATAATTGCAAAAAGAAATATTACTAACGTCCATATCCATGAACAAATATTATGATTTTCTTCTTTTCGTTAACTTTTCTCAAAGTATTCACTTTAGATAACTTCAAAATTTTCCCGTCAGGAAATGCTTTATTATATAACGTAAAGCTGGTATCGATGCTAGCAACCGTTCCAGGCTCTACGTTCCAACTGTATTTCCAATCAGTTGCGCTCCCGGTTTTAAAGCACCCATTAGGACCGCGGCAAACTTCTTTTTCTAAAAAAGACAATTGATGATCTACCGTAAATAAAATAAATTAAAAATTAATATTTTTTTCTTCTTAAATTTGCAACTTTCAGTTCACTTGTGGCTTCTTGTGCCAAACAAATACTTGGAACCCAGGGGGAGGAGGGCGGAGGAGGGGGGCTACTATATAAACTTGGCGTATTGGTCAGGAAATTGCTCAAAGCCCAAACCCTAACCGATACTGGTATGGGACTGGTATATGCACCCTTAAACGATACTACATCATAACCTAGCTACCAATAACAATTTATCTCAAGTTAAATATCAAATTTTCCGTGTAAAGGAACCCTTCATACATATATTGCTAACTGACCTTTCAATTTCAATAATCAGAATAACACACCTATAAATAAGATTTAAACTGTGATTTTGACACCCCTAACCGATGCCAAACCCTGAAAATTGAGAACCTTTAATTTTTGGACTCTATACGCCAACTTTATATTGAAATCCCCTCCCCCCACTTGGGGCTTGGAACTAAAAACAATTTCCAAAACAAAAAGAATAATAATAATAATAATAGTAATTTATTTATTTAACTTTGATTGTTTACAATACATAGCTGAAAGCTAATTAAGGCCAAAGAAATTAGGAAACGTCTCGTATTTAGCAAAGTCAAAAATTTGTAACTTCACGAGACTTTTGTTGCAAAGTGCTGTCAGTTACCGTAACTTCGATATAGGAGCAAGGAAGTAGTTCCAATGTCAAAATGTCGACATTGGAAATGAATGGTGTTCCTTTGTATTGACATGAAGGCTCACGAATGTGGTTTGAATTCACCGTGCTTTCAGGTGACTGGATGATATTTCAACATCATTGCAAGTACCATTTTAAGTTACTATACATGGATGGGTTTATACTCGGATGGGCTTATTCATGTCAGGCTCCTGAATGCGTAAAAAAGTAACAAAATGCAAGAATCTTTTATTTTATTTTATATATAAGTATATACGAAAACTTTCCTACCCTCGTCTACAAGTTTTGGAATGCTTTCGAGTATTTTTGTTCCATTTTTTTCGTTGTTAATATCCTTCAAAGTTTTGTAAATATACTTTCTGAAATAAATTACAAACAACACAGTTATAAAATATAAGAAAACAAAAAGAAAAATACATAGAAAACACTTTTATGATGAAACAAATTTATTTACATTAACTCACCTAAGTCCCGCTTTCGATTGCAGTCAGAGCTCGGTGGGTAAGAGTTTTGAAAATCTCTGAGAAAATGGTCCCGAAAACTTTCAGTTTCAGGTATCTGGGACAAGCAGTAACCCCTCAATAATTCTAAGAACAATCGTGATTTAAAGCAATTGATCAATTAAACCTTTGTTCTCTACTGTTCTGAAAGCAATAAGACCCCCAATCTGGATCAGCTTCCGAAGGCACTACAAGTCATCAATTAAATTAGAACTGAAAAGATTGCAATTTCCCAGCACGGCACTAGTTCGATACTGGCATGACACTTGTTTCATATGTCGTGCTGAATGTCGCGCCAAAAACGATATAATTTCTGAGCATGCGCAATGATCTTCAGGGATGCCACTTTTACATGGGTGAAAAAATTAAAAACAAACTGAACTGAACAAGATACATCAAAAAAAATTTTCTTAAGATCTGTGCCGCAAATAGGCACCGGCGAGAAATGCAGGAGAAACTTATCTTGTATTAACATCTTAAAGAATCCGAGACGAAGTGTCGTCGATACCTGCAAAATCCTGGATGGTGGGAAAAGGTGTGGACTGTCTATTCAGAAAAACCTTTCAAAAAGGCCATGTGAGTTTCAAGGGGAACGTCTAATTATATTTTGGTGCAGATAGGGACGAACCTGGAAAAGCAAACGTTGTGGGGGGAACCCTTTGGGCCAGAAATGCGATTAGCAATATGTCTGTTTAGATTAGGAAGAGGGGATTCACTGTACACAATTTGCAAATAATTAAATTAATAGGACCCACAAGCGTGCGCTGAGAACGTTATATAGAGACTATGAATCCAAATTTGAGGAACTTTTAGATAGGGGTGAAACAAAGACAACACATAAAAAGAATCTAAAAAATCTCATAGTTGAAATCTACAAATCAATGAACCATCTCAATCCTGAGTACATGTGGGATTTCTTTGTTAAGAAAGATATTTCCAACAACATACGGACTAAGGAACCATGCAAGCTCCCCTTGGTGAGTTCTCAGCGCTACGGAATAAATTCCCTATCCTTTAGAGGGAGTCTATTGTGGAATACTCTGAGTAATGACCTAAATATGACAACTTCTCTCATGAAATTCAAAAAAGAAATACGTTGCTGGGATGGCAACAACTGTACGTGCAACATTTGTACAACAACTGGACGTGCTACAAGTTTATGATTATTATTATGATTCTGATTATTTCGGAACTCACAGGATTAGGTTCATCCATTGTATGTGGAATTGTAGATGAAGTTAACAGTGCCATTATAAAGAAATTGTGGGTGGATAGTGTGGAGAAGCTCTTTCCAAAAAATAAGGAAGAATTTGAAGAGAAGATGACAGACATGGAGCAAAAATGGCAATTTATGTGTGCCTTCTCGGCATTGGATGGGTGTAATTTGCCAATTAAATACCCAACAGGTGGTTCTGAAGCACAGAAAGCGCATCACAACTTTAAAACTGTATATTCGATTATGTTAATAATGGCAAAGTATAGGTTTGCATCTATCAATCTACTCCGTTTAGTTCCTTTGTCTTTTATAGACAATTTCATTATTTCTAAAAGAGTTTGATTATTAACTTCTTCCCCACTGTCATCTTCTAGAAAATTGCCCATTTCTAACTTGAAGAAAAGTTTCCTTGAAGTTGACGCCGCCATATTTTACCAAATGAAACCTAATAAAAACAACCACGAATGACATATAAGTATTTCGCGCATGCTCAGTCACAACAATGTTTTAGGAAATCGCAGCAATCCATGGAACACAGAATGACAGAAAAGTTGTGGCGCGGCGTTAGCACGACATAGGAAACAGTACTGGTGCCAGTGGGGTGCTGGAGACGTGCGGCACGGAAAAATCTGCCGTGCACATTATTGGCTCGAGCCAGGATTCAAATCGGTTTCAGACGTCGTGCCATTGCCGAGCCAGAAGGAAAATGTCTGGCACGGCGCGACTCTGGCACGACGTTTGAAACAGGCCTTACCGAACTGTAGCATTTTGTCCATCAGTATCCTTAGAAAATCTTACATATATCATTTGTTTCGGTGTTATACCAGTCTCGTCAATACTTCTATTTTCTTCTACAAAGTTCAACTTGTCATCTTCTCTCAAGGGATTGCCTAAAATGAACAACCATAATAAACAGTTTAGTAAAGCACTTCAGTACTTAGGCCTAGTGCAAACTTTATTTCACAACAGGACCGGTTCACGTTTTATTTTACAACAGGGTTGGTGCAAACTCTATTTTGCAAGAGGGCCGGTGCAAACTTTATTTCACAACAGGACCGGTGCAAACTTTATTTCACAACTATAATATTTCCTGTCCAAGTATTCAATACAAAAATCACACGAGTGTAAATATACATCTTAATCTCGGAATCCCAAATCTCAACTCCACTACAACGTGTCATATGAATAAGATGTCAATCAAAAGGAATCACGTGATATGTGGATTATTAACATAAATCTAGAACATTATATCCCTCCCTTATTTAAATTAAATGTTTACCTTTAAAACGAAGATAACATGAATAATATCAGTAAATACGCAATATACGAAAAGGGTACCTATTGCCCATGAGATAAAATTAATAAATTTTATTAATCGTAAATATTGTTTCCAAATCTCTGAGTAGGTAGTCTGACTCTGACTGGATAACGATGTTCATCTAGTTCGTGTTCGACTGGTTTCAGCAAGTCAATATCTTCAAAATAATCATCATTTTGTTCATCATTCTGATCTGTTACTCTATCAAACATCTTGACGTTATCCGAGAGTTTCTTGAAGGACGATATGTTCCGTGTAATATAATGTCCATCTCGAAGAACAGTTACTTGACCGCCTTGACGTTTGATACCCTTGTGTGGTCACGGATTGAACTTCAACGAAAGTTTGTTTTTCTTTGTCTGTCGGACAAGCACGAGATCTCCTACTTTGATATCCGACTTTTTCGCATGAGATGTGACATCTGCATTCGCTTTCATTTTCGCTTTTTCCTTGGTAGCTATCTTTCTCTTTTACTTCTTGATGAATATCACTTGGATTTTCTGTAACAATCTGAGGAAGTTTTGTAAGAATATTGCGATTGTACAAAAGTTGAGGTGGCGAAAGTCCGGTTGTGGAGTGTGGTGTTGCTCTTTAGTTTAAGAGAAATTTGAAAATAGATCTTTTCCAATTCTTTTTTTCACTGTGAGCTGTGGTTATGGCTTTTACAATAGGCTTCATGAAACATTCGGCTTCAGAATTATCTTGAGGCCATAAAGGAGTACTTGGTCTGTGTTTTATACCCAACTCTTTCATGAAATTATAAAAATCATGACCGGGAAATGGAGGTCCATTATCGCTTTTAAGAACTCGAGGGATGCCATGAGTTGCAAAAATACGCTCTAATTTTGGTATTGTTGCTTTTGATGACGTCGAGTAAACAATTTCTACTTCCGGAAATCTGCTGTATGCATCTATCACAACGAGTAAATATTCCCCTCCTGGGAAGGACCGCAGAAATCGATGTTTACTGTATGCCACGGCTCGATGACCGGTGCAAACTTTATTTTACAACAGGCCCGGTGCTATTTACAAATTTTTATTTCGTATTCAATATATCGAGGCAATGCCATATCGAGGGAACGCTATGAATGCTACTATATTGGGTCCAAAAAACAATTTATGATTTGGCACAAAAGAGACTTGGGGGCAAGTCCAGTGCAAACAAAAATATAGATTTTAGAAAGGGAAAACCTCGTTGAAAAATGCTAAAAAAACAAAATACTCCGTCAACAATGCCTTTAAGAAAATATATGTGCCCCGTATAGTCAAACTTCACCTGGCACAAACTGATTGACTAGATTTACAATTATTTTGATGATTCTTAAAATCTTACGCCACGTATATAAATATTATTTACCATAAAGGCAGGATCAATTTTTTTTAAAGAAATTTCAGTGTACTTGAATTCCAAATTATATGTTAAATAGACCCAAAAATCAAGAAAGGTCAATGCCTCGTTGAGACTGGGGTCAGAAAATAAAGTCTTTGAACAGTTCATAAAAAAGTGCCTGCTCATTGCATTCTCGATTGGCCCCGTTGTAAAATACATTTTGCACTGTCGCTTAATATAAAATTTGTTCTGTAATAATATTATTACAAAGTACAATTTATTATGCCAGTCAGTCGGCCTGCTTGTTTTGCGGTGCATTATGGTCTTGATTAGAATTGTGTATTCGATCAATGCAAACTCGAATAGTCAATCTTTGACCGCCGTTCGAACTTCAAACGGCTATCTGGTATAAAGACATTTTTTTAAAGCATCAAATTTTTTTTCTTGTCTCAACTTAGTTTTATAAATATGTATTAATTATTAATGGAAAAAATAATAAAGTAAGACGTTTAATGATACATAAGTAACTTTATTTGGCATTATATTTTTCCATGAAGTAAAACTTACAAAACTTAAAATGGAACTCAAAATAATTCTCTTTTTGGAAAAACTGGAAATCTCAGAGGGGGAAATGGGGGTGGGATAAAGTGATAGGGATATATATATATATATATATTTGGTAAATTATTGTACTAAATATTTTGTAAATAAATGCCAATAGAGGCAAAATCAGTAGTTCGCAACTAAATATTTTGAAAACTAAAATTAATAGTGGCTGCATTCATAAATAAGCGTTTAATTTTCAGTTTTTGAATTTCTTTTTGAGTGTTTCGAAGCACCAACTGCTGTGATTAAGGAGATACAAGAACGAAATTTAGACAAAAATCTAGACCTATGGTTTGGGGTTAGAGGCAAGTTTGAACCTTCAGAATTAATATCTCGACTCTCGATGCACGAATATTAAGAAACTAGGTATAAACTAGGATTCGAATAAATTTGAGTGAAACTCACACCGCTAGATCAAAGCTGTTACCTTCTTTTAAGGACACCCTGTATAAACTGTGATGTTGCAGGTGATCAAAATAATTTATTCTTGGATTCAATATTTTACATAAAGACCTTAAAGTTTATATATATGCCCACAGTATTCGTCTTTATTGCCCGATCATCAGGACCGACAGCTCCGGCTTGATATTTTTTTGCATTTCCCTCGGAAAATTTTAGTGTTGGTATAGTATTTTCAATTTTTCTCAAAATGGATAAACTAAGAATGCCAACAACCCGTCTCTACTTTGGATTGAATTTACACATGAAAAGGTAACCCTAAATAACGGTACATCGCAGCTACACAATTCTTGTCGAGAGCCCCCCCCCCCCCCCCTTAGCATGGCATGAATGGTAATAGGTATTTTCTTGACTGCTTACCTTGAATGGAAGAAATCAAGCAACCAAACAGGAGAAGAATTTTAAATATCATTTTTTCAAATTAATCTGAAAGAAAAAACGAACAAATAAATATTGGCAGCAGAATAAAACAGTATTGAATTATGAAATGAAAAACAAAGAAATCGTTTGTAAAACAATCAAAATAATTTAGTTTTCATGCCTGTTCTTGAAAAACTCCTTGCTTTTCCAGCATTTGCTTAAGTGCCAAACGCGGGTAATGTTTTGGAATAACAAGTAGTTCTCTAATGCGCTGTCGTGTGCAATGAACATGACATTACATGAATACTATGCCGTGTGCAATGAACATGAAAAGGCAGTTCTTTTCTTGTTGTTACATGGTACAGGCCACCCAGTTGTAAAAACAACTGGGTGGCCAGTTTGTTTTTAAAAAATGTTTTTACTGTTTAAGGGTTTACATTTTTTATATATTTTTTATATATGGTTTTATAGTCTTATCCATTGCTTTTTTTTATATATAATTTTTCTATATATTAATACAGCACTAAATAACACAATGCATGGCTAAATAAATTTATAAAAGTACAAAATGTGTACGAACTACGAACTACAAACTTATATAGAATAAACTTGAACATGAATATCAATAAACGCTAAATCACACAATAACAAGTTTAAAATAAACAATAAAATTTTAATTTATCTAATAAATACTAATATGACGTTTTATGTTAACCCTGTACCCTCTTTTTTGTTGCTAGTTTAATATGCCGGGTTGTGGCCAGTGTAGGTATAAGTTTAATAACGTTAATTGTGATAATTCTACTAATAAATTTAATAATTGCAACACTCGTTCTAAAAATTATTTTTAACGTATATTTGTAAATAGATATTCATTGTAAATTTAGGGTTTGGATTATTTGTTTACTTAATTTTAAGTTATTAAATGGAGTGCCCCTTGAAAATTTGCCTTCAGAATAAAGGATGACCCTCCTTATAAAAAAATTAAATGAAAATTAAATGAAATATATACAATAAGGAATTCTAAACTGTTATAAACCATGCACCAGAAAATTCATACTAGAAGATTATAATAATTGCCACCATGAACTAGGCTAAGCTCAAACAATAGAATTGAGAGTACGACAAAAGCATTCAACGAACATTTTTGCGTCACTACTAGGAAAAAAAGAAACGAAGTTTTAAGAAACAAACATCAAAAACAGCAGGTGTTGGATAAAGCTTTCTTAAGTTTCTTTTTGTGCGATGTTTCTACATCCATAAATGAAAGCCACCTTTCTGGATATTGATACAAATTTCCCAGAGGGGACAGTACTACCTTGTTTCAAATTAATCCTTTGTGGAAGTACTGTTTCATCATTTATCATTACGCTCAAATATGTGGATACGGGAAGGTGCCGCCAATAAGGATGATGGGCTTGAAGATAGCAAATTCTCTAAGCATGGGTACCACTTTTAGCATAGTGTTGTGTATACACAAAAATCTGAATATTGAAGATGGGCGGATTTATGAACATATACCCCCCTAGGGCATCGATAGAACTAAGAAAACCATGTTTTGGGGACAAAGGCAAGACAATAAAATTTAAGCGAGAAAATTGTCCAAGTTGATAGTGAAAAAACTCGCAAAAAAGGTAATTTAAATATCTGATTTGAAATACTAACATCACCAAAAAAGTTGGAAAATACCGGAGTTGTGGGGGGCAAACATAGAACCACTGTCCCCATACCCACATGCACGCGCCAAATTTGGCCTTGTGCCCTTCTAGGGTTGAAACATTGGTAATGCCTTACAGACAAAAAGATAGCTATAACTGTTGTGAAATGCGCAAATCAAGGAGCGATCAATAGCACGAACAACAAAATAACTTACAGGTATTTTCGTATAACAAAACTAACTGGTGCAAGTGCCTTCACTTTAGAAAACGCATACCTGCAACTCTTACACGGTTCATCATGCATTTATCAAACCAACTCAAAGTCCACAAATGCGGCAGGTAAAACCAAATACCACTGAAACACGGCGAATAAGCAAAGTAGAATTTTATAACACCTTGTTACATTAAAACTCCTTTCATGACCGGTATCACCCAACATAAATTCCATTTTGCAGATGGTGGCAATTAGACTGGTCAACATTTTTCAAGAACTCAAAATAGAGGTATTTAATTGGCTAGTTAAAACATTTTCTTGAAACGAGGCCGCGGTAAAAAATAGCGAGCAATGATGTTGAAATGAATGTTTAAATGTATAAAATCATTTTGGAACAAACAAAATTACACTAAAATTATTAATTAACTCGAAAATTCACGGACATGCAAAATTGCGCTGGCACTATTGACCTGAAATTCATATTTTT